>JAAEAF010005297.1:0-35176 GCA_011037195.1 Triatoma infestans | reverse complement strand
CATTCCTTCTTCTGGTAAATGGAACCAAAGTTGTCTTAGAGGGGGTTGACCATCAGGTCCACCCCTCCATCATCACTTGCAGGGCCTCCTGTAGAAGCTCACTAACAACAGTCTCATGTCTGCCCCTGACCAAGACCACTACATCGTCCGCGTAGCCAAGGACAGAACATCCTCTGCGAACAAGCTCCACCAGCAGCTCGACTACAACCATGCATCACAGAAGAGGAGACAAGACCCCCCCTGAGGGCATCCCATTGTAGCCGTGGTTTCAAGCGTCTCCTCATGGAGGTTAGCTATGATTCTTCTAGTTTTAAGCCAATCCACCTAGTAATGGTCCGATTTACCGCATGCCTTTCCAAAGTTAGTTTGATTGAGCTGAAGGCGCCTTCTATGTTCAGAAACACACCCACCGCCACTTCCCAGCCACACACCGCCGCCTCCAATTCTTCTACAACAGAGTTGAGGGCCGTTTCGCAGGATTTACTCCTCTGGTAGGCGTGCTGATTAGAATGCAGGGACCAGGATAGGCGCACTGTCCCCCGGAGGTGCAGGTCTACCAGTTTCTCCAGCACTTTCATCATAAACGAGGAAAGGCTGATTGGTTTAAAATCCTTGGCCTGGATATGAGTTCTCTTCCCAGGCTTCAAATAAAGACCTCCATGACAACGGGACATGGTTACGGGCTAAGCTTGCCCTCATTACCCTGCAAAGGAAAGGAGTTAGGATTTCACTTCTCTGCTGTAATAAAGCAGGAAGGATACCATCAGGACCCAGCGACTTAAAGGGCTTAAAGTGATTTATAGCCCTCTTGATCTTATTATGTGTGACGCATTCTTTGGCCACGGTCCAATCCTCCCTGGATCCATTAGTGATTCGTCCCGCGGCACCACCGTCGTCACCCTTCAGCCAGGAAAGTGTACCTGCACCATGTGCTCCAAGGTATCCCTTCCTGCCTCTGTAAAGTCGCCGTCAGGTTTCCTGATTGTTCCCAGCGGTTTTGCCGGTACCCTTCACAGTATTCTGTGGACTCTGGCTCCTTCGGAGATCGTTTCTACCTCCTCGCACAGCCTTCTCCACGAGTTCCTTTTAGCTTTCTTAATCGCTGAATTGTAAGAGGTTAGGGCCCCACGGTACTCCTCCCATGTTCCCCTCCTGGTTGCCGCACTGAACAGCCTTCTCGCTCTCGCGCGGAGGCCCGCCGGCTGGTCATTCTATCAGCTGACCCCTCTGGTGGATGTTCGCACTACTTCCGCGCAGTTGTCCCTGAAAGCATCCAAGATAACGCGCCGCAGTTGATCCGCAGCCCTCGATGACATTCTTGGTTTGCCTGTAATGAAGGTGACCGCTACCGCACATATGTTTAAACACCCTGTACGCATCCAGCCTCGACGTGCATCACTTCTCGGCTTGGGTGGGGATACCTATAAATGGACACGACAGGATACCAAGGATGGGAAGAAGGAAAAATAGGAGACCGGAGGGAGTTTACTCCGGTCCGTTAGTTCCCCGCTAGCCATCTCGGACTTACCGCCACCCGGTTAGGTGCCCGGACTACAACGCGTGGAGTTAAAGCGGCCAGAGACGCACTAGGCATTCTGACCTATCCCCATTGTGGTCCAGCCCCAGTACCAAAGTTACATTTTTAAATTTAACTAACAAAAAATACCACAAATTACATCTACTTATTTCTGAAACCTGTCGGTCTAAAGGGCCCCTAATTAAAACCAAAAAACCACCACTTCCTCTACCTTCTAAATTTTTTTTTTTCTGCTTTAGTATAAAAAAAATCGATAATCAGACAAAAAGGATGGAATAGTGAAGTGATCATCAACCCACAACCAAGTCTCACATAGACATATAATATCCAATTCTAGTAAGTTATTTATTTCACCATTGACCATATGAGAGTGTGTGCTCATATCTCCAACATTCCAATAACCTATACTATTAATATTACATTTATATCTTCTGTACTCACTGAACTATTAGAGATACCTAAACTTACAACTGCACCAGAGGAGACCAGATCATTCTCCATTAAACGAGACGTGCCATTAGCCACATGACCATTTTTTTTATCACCTATGCACATCCTATACATACCACACTATACACACTTCCTTTTTTGACTATCTTCTTTTTTCTTGACCTCTTTTTCTTCCTTCTTCCTCTCCCCCTTTTCTTTTCTTGCCGAAGGGAGCCTTGCTGTTGCCTGTGGTCGACGAAAAGATGCCGTTTTTCTGGTGATTCATCTGCTTTTCTTTTTTTAAATGTTCGTCTTTTGGTTCGTTTACTTCCCTTATCCAGTTTCGAAGAGTAACATCTGATAAATTCTCAGTATCAGTACCCCGGGAGGGGTAGCAGGTCCGAAGGTTCTGAGGTGGCAGCCCCTTCATTGGCCTCGGGAGTTGTGGGCTGATAAACCGCAAGAACCTATCACGAATCCAACAAACGGAGAAGCAGGATTGATGTTACGGCAACTATCTGGCAATCGTTTGGATTTTAAGTTTGGATTTTGGAATGTGTTGACATTATATAGACCGGTACTCTTCAAGTGCTCCTAACAGAATTAGAATATCAAGTGGACTTAGCAGCCATTCAGGAAATCAAATGGTCTGGTACAGGGGTGCTAAAGAAAAGGATCATACAATATATTTTAGCTGTGAAGAAAGACTCCACAGCTTTGGTACAGGATTTGTAGTTGGATAAAGTCATCGATTTCAAACCAATAAGCCCTCGATTGTGCTACTTGGAATTGAAGGGAAGGTTCTTCAATTATAGTTTGCTCAGCTGTCATGGAACTACAGAGGAATCCGAGGATGAGAAAAAAGATTTGTTTTATGAAGCAAAGATTTGTTTTATTTTAATGCAAAGTTGGGTCAGGAAGTCATTTACTACCCAATTATTGGCAGGGAAAGTTTGCACTTGAAGACAAATGAACTTAGTAATTGCAACGACCCTATTTCCGCACAAACGAATCCATAAGGCTACGTAGAGATCTCCAGGAGGCCGTGTACAAATTCAAATTGACCACATACTGATCAGCGCTAGATATAGGTCAAGTATTATGGAGTGTATAGGGGAGCAAATGTGGACTCAAACCACTATTTGTCTATAGCTAGAATAAGTGCCAGAATTTCGATCGCAAAGCGAGAATAAAGCAACTATAGATCAAATATTTACCCTTCGATTGATCTTGGAAAAAAATAGGGAATATAACTTCCAAACCCATCAGCTATTTGTGGATTTCAGGTGCGCCTATGATAGTGTTCGAAGAGAAAAACTCTACAAGGCTCTCTTCGTCATGAATATCCCACCGAAACTGATCCGACTAATAAACACGACAATGTTAGGCACTCCATGCGCGGTGCACATGCAAGGCATCATCTCTAACGACTTGTAGAGCAAAAGTGTAAGACAAGGAGAGGCCTTATCATGTCTACACTTTAACTTCCTGCTGGAGTATGTGATTCGTAAGGCCAACATTCGGCGATACAATATTCCACAGGTCTGTACAGATTTTGGCATATGCAAACGATGTGGATATTGTAAGGAGGTCCTTTAGAGACATGGAAGAGGCATTCCTTGGCCTCGCTAGGGCGGCCGGCTAGGTGGGACTGACAACAAATGAGAGCAAGACAAAATATATGATTGCGAGAATCAGCGAGGCGCACCAGAGGTTTTAATGTTGAACGGTAGATTCACCTACCTTGGCACTGTAGTCACTGAGGACAACGATGTATCAGCAGAAATTCAAAAGAGAGTGGTTCAGGCAAATAAATGCTATTTCGGGATCAGCCGACATATTAAGAGCAAACTTGTATCATGGAATACAAAAATTATTCTTTACAAGACGCTCATTCGGCCTTTCTACAACTTTTACATTAAAGCATTTTTCCAAAAAAAAATACATTTTAGAGAATTCTCTAGGCGTAGTGACCTCAATGTGCCATTTATTGATACAGTCTGCTTCTTCTACTCACACTCAAACACTATTAAGATCTATTGTGTACGTTTTTGAGCCTACACAGCATTTCCTATCTTATTTTCCCACAGCAAGTATGAAAATATAAGATATAGAAATGCACTAAATCAGAAGTAATTATTCGTAAATGTAAGGGAAGAGAAGAAACAATTATCGGGACAGAAAGATATATATAAAGCTGAACTCACCTCGGGGATGATGTTAGCGGAAGCAAGCGCGTTGGCGCTGGGGTGCGGTGAAATGACCTAAAGAGGCTGATTTAAATGAGGCGTGTGAAAGTTGTTTAGGTGTGAATGTTGTATGTGTGGGTGATGAGATGCCAATGGATGACGCTGAAGAAAGTCTGACGCCAGAAAGGCGATGAATAGATGAGGATAGAAGAATTAGATGAGTATTCTTCTTGAATGGAAGAAGGCGTAAATCAAGTTAATTCTCAGTAGGAGAAATATGCTTACAGCGGATGACGCTGAGAGAGAAATTACACTCGCGAAGGCGAAACAAAACAGGCGAATAGAACACTTGATGTATATAAAAACTGAACGGAGAATAACCACAGAGATCTGTACTTCACAACAGTCAGAAGAACAACGATAAAAAGGAGAAGAAAAGAGAGGGAATTATGTGAAATTGCGCCGGCGGCAAAAACAACAATAGGAAAAAAGCGCGGCCAGCCAGATGGGAAGGCGGGAAATAGAGAAGAGCGGGTTAAGTTAAAGTGAAAAGGCGGGATATAGAGTTAATCCTCAAAGAGACCGCGACCGAACATATTGTTTTACAAAAATTCTATTTTAAACGAAATTGGTAAACCGAAAGTATCAATTTACTCAGTGGTTTTTAAGATTTAACCATTTCTTCGAAAACGGCTTTACCGATTTCCTTTAAAATTGGAATTTGAATTTTGCATAATATAAAGATGTACATTTGGTATTTTATCCAAATGTATGTATGATGCATGTTTCCATTATTCATGACCAGTTGCGGATTTTCATCCATCGTCAGAGCAAAGCTATCAAATTCGGGTAGAATGTTTATTTCAACTTAATGTTTCTGTTACACATTACATTTGTTGACTTGTTAATTGCAAGTGCGGGAAGTTATAAGGTTATGTTATTATGTGTTTTATGAGAAATGGAATTATTATAAATTATTATTAAACATTAGAAAAGTAGCATGTTTTGAAGAATACTTTATAATTAAATTTTAATAATGGTGTTATGTATGCTCAGTGTATTATAAATGCATTTTTCTTAGGGAGGCGATAAGAAATTCCAAGAGTAATAAAGGTCTACACCTTTTATATGAAATGATTTTGCTGCAAAATTCGTATTAAGGCAATTTGAGGAGAGCTGCAACGTTAGGCCACCCATTCTCTGCCACTAAACTGTAACTTTTGATTCCATTCTTATACGAGTCGAGGGCAACTAAATGCTTAGTAAAAGCCCCTTAAGTCTGAGTATTAATCAATAAACACTATGAGAACGGCAAAGAGACGTTTAAGTGTTTCATATCAGAATTTTTTTTATAATTAATAGTGTTTCTAATAAAATTATAGTTGGGATAATTACTGAATATGTTGACTAAAAATAAAAATAAAATAAGGAGAAAAGATGGGTTGGCTAGTGATAAAGGATGGTTATAGAGGGCAGTAAATCTAGTGTAGAATGGCTGTGTCTAACTTAAACTGTGACACATCGAAACATATTCTTCCAATTAGTTCTTTCTTCTAGTAAACTCAGTGCACACATCTACTTGAACCAGTTAAACACCCTTGTTAATTGAACAATATTTTACTGTCTGGTGACGGACGCTCTAGATAATTGATAAATCCTTTATCTTTTTCCAGCACAATTTTCTAAAACAATTCTAGAAGCACCACATCTGTTTCCAACTAATAAAAATTACTTGACGTCTTGTGACCACTTCCACTTTCTACTTTCTCTAACAACTCAGGATGAAGGATTTCGAGCTTGTCAAATTCTAAAACAGAGTTTTCACTGGATATACTTCCTTTTCCTGATTAGAAAAAATGTTTTTAACGGATGGTGCGTTTGTGAGTGAGTACCTACGTGTGTAAACAGTTCTATCAGAAACGGAAATAATTTTAATCTTGCTTCCGTCTATGTTCCACCGGAGCATTTGACAGGAATCCAATCAAGATTACTGAGGGGATTTTTTTCAGTTTCTTCAAATGGCTCCTTATTTTCCTACACTATAAAGGCATATTATTTGATCTGAAGCATTTCCTAAATTATTTTTGTAAGATTCTGAAGTTGCTACAACGTTAAGATTTTCGCTACAGTGCTACTTCAGTAAATTATAGTGCTCTACCTTCTATGTAATATCAAGATCGATTAAAAGCATTGATAGAATTCCAAGTTTGAAGGAAACGCATAATCGTAAGTGCGATCTACAAAATATTCTGAGACTAAATCTGAGTTTTTCGTTACTATTTCGACAACCACTCGAATGATTTCTCTTAAACTCTAAATGCCATTCATATATTTATTATATGCCACCTGTATATATATATATTTTATTTGAAGCATTTTCCTCCTAAAAATTAATTTCTGGTGTTTTTGAGGTAGCTGAAACATTAGATTTACCTTTAATTGCGTAACGTTATTTTGGGTGCAAATGCAAATCTATCTCGACTGCAAGACTTTAATACTTATTTTATATATAATTGTTATTACATATTATATTACTATAAATAGTAATAATAATAATCCGACATTAATAATTTCAGTTATGAAGAAAATTTGCCAAATAGAAAGACAATAACTAGGCTACAAAATATTGTTTATGCTACGATCTTTAAAACACAATACGGATCCATTAATTTCATTTTTACTTTCTCGTACGATTAAAACTGACACGATTTAAATTAACTGATTCGCTTTGACACGATTAAAATACTTCGTGTCAAATTTTCGATTTCGAGTTTTCACCGGAAATATCCGTTTTGAAAGTTGTGTGAGTGTTTCGCATCAGATTTTTAAAGAACAAAAGCAAAAAAGGTGTACATATAAATAACAAAAAAAAATATATAAAATATTAATTAAAAAAAATTATTTTTTTATATAAAACAGAAAAATGAAGAAAAAAAACAAAAAATATATTCTGAATGTGTAGTGTGCAAAGTGTATATTCTAAGTGTTGTGTTTAGATGTTGTCTCGTTAAAATGTGACTATGAGATAGATTTCTGATCATTATGGGTCTTATACATGCTGGGAAAACAAAAGAGAGGATGGGAGAAGGGCTGGAAATTAGGAAAATCAAGGTATTAGTTTTGTAGGGAATGTCTAGAGAATTTGTCAGTAAGTAATTGAATATATGTGCTAATTTGAAAGTTTATTCATGTCATTTTTGTGGTTGATTGGATTTTTATGTGGTTCATTTCAAATATGTTTCGTTTCGTCCATGCTGTTTCCTGCATTCAGTGAAGGATAGTGCGGAAGGTTTTCGGTTTATGACATCATGGATGAGGGAAGAGTGACATCCAATATTTGTAAAAATTTGTGTAATCTCTACTTAATTTATTATCTTTGTGGAATTTGGGATGACTTCAAGAGATAATACATTTGTAGAAGGATCTAAAGAAATTTATTTTTTTGGTAATGTGGATGGTGTGTTAAAAACGGACGTATCTGTCTGATTGTATTTCCTTAGTGTGAATAAGGTATCCTCTCCACTCTTTAGAATAAGATATACCTAGAGTTCACCAAGAGATTTCACAAGTTTCTTTCGCAAAAACACGCAATGAAAACAATATAAAAAAAGTTACCTCATTTCCACAGTACCAAATATTTTTACTTTTCGAAACCATCATTTGAAAGTTCGGTTTTTATTTGCTTACTTGAACCGGATTAAGCTGGGATTTGATGTAAATCCTGTGTTTTATTTTAATTTGGGATAGAGAATATAATTTATTGAATTGTTCACTCACAGCCATAACTAAAATATGAAAAAAGGGTCAATTTAGTTTCTACTGAAATAATGTTTAATGAAATAAAAAGAGAAAAGACAAAAAAAATCATGAAATCTTCTAAGTTTCAGTTACTGTGTGAAATAAACCATCAGGAATTAAAATACGAAAGAACCAAACTTAGAAATGTTAAAAATGAAGTAACAGTTTGCACTTTTAACTTAATGGCAACACCGTTTTTTATCTACTATTTTATGCGTCGTATCCATCATTTTTGGTTCTGACCGGTTACGGATCTCACCCATCGTCAGAGTAAGGCTATCAATCAATTCGTGTAGAGCCATGACTTCAGTGTGGTCATGTGGGGCGTGATAGAAACATTAGGAAGTTGAAGTCATCTCTCTGCACGAATTGATTAATAGTCTTACTCTGATGGTGGACGAGAATCCTAAACTGGTCAGAACCAAAAAAATGAAGTTATGACGGAAAAAATCATAGATGTTATCCAGCATTGCGGGCCCTACTTCATATTGAACTGTTTTATATAACAGATTAACAAAATGATGGTTGTGTGCATTAATGTTTAATAGAGTTCTAATGTTTTTATTTGATTGTGTTCTTTTTTTTCTTTTTGAAAATTTGTTTTCATATTAATAAACTATATTGTTTTATTCACTGATGATATATGAAGGAAGATTTAAAATGTCAGAATTTGATGTAAAAACACAAAAGGATTACGCTTTAATAAGTAGATTCATTAAAGCGAACAGAAATTCTTTTCTTAATAATAATTTAATGCTTTAATAATAATTAGTAGGTGGGTTTCTGGGGAGTGTGAAAGGGTGGGCTGGAAATAGCGGGGTCCTCTCCAGATTCCATGGTTATGAAGATGGTAAGCAGGCAAGTCACTCGGAGTCGTATTGCACATTATGCCGAGGAAGTACTGGACAAATAAAGGTGACGAACGAGGAGAGGTGTAATATGGACCATGCCTGAAATAAAGTGAAAAACGGTTTCTGGCTAGTGTTTTGCACATGATGGGAAGTTTTGGTGGGTAGGGTTTTATTAGAGCTCATAAGGTGAATGCATAGCATTTCTACATGCATAAAGCATTGATTCAACAGCTTTCTGCACTTAGCCGTGTCCAGTTGAAGACCGAAGCTCGTTTTCAGCGGTGCCCCAAGAAGGCGTGCATTAAGCCATTATCAGCAGACACTGAAGTCGGCTGAACTTAGACTCTTGAACATCTTCGAGTAACCCGCTTTCATGGAATGAAAGTGGGCACCTACAGCTACCCTATATAACTTTCTCCACATGTTACTTGCCCCACACTCTACCAGCGATCACTAAGACCATGTCATACACATTCGTAGAATGTGACTTTGTATTGATGCCGTGATGTTTCAGCAACGCATCCGGCCACCGCAATTCGGTTAAACTTATAACCTACTTGCACTACCGTCGAGGTACACCCTAACTACCACGAATGGCGGAGATGCGGGTCTGCAGACTCTGGAACTATGCCATCTGTGCTCATACTAGTACGTTCGTCAAAGTCACCACTTCGGTAGCTACCTGAAGCGACACGGCATCTCCCCAGCGAGCACGACATTCTTCTCCAGCCACTTATGCTAAGTAGCTCTAAGCTAGTTGTGAGAACATTCTCAGTTACCGCCCGGGGTTTCGTATACTCATAGAAATTTCACATTCTACTATTGAGGTTCTATATTCTATGAAAGCGTATGACGTAATCTTAGTGAAAATTAATGGAATGTGGGGGCTACTAACATGTAGAAATAAGTATATAGGTAGCCGTAGATGCCTGCTCTCCTTTCGGGAACTGATAGCGGCCGATCGGACTTGAGAATGTTGGTTACACAAATTGATTTTGGAATTGATATTGGTTGACACAAAGATTAGTAAGCGTATTATAAGTTCACCCGATATTAGCCTCTGTTGATCATGGTTTAATGACACCAATGATAAACCGGGTTCGGTCTTGACCTGTGCCGCGCTAAGAGCAGAAAGCCGATAGACCAATGCTTTATGCACGCGAAAACGCGCGCCCAAAAACGTGTCCTTGGTTATCTACCTCTGGAAAAATAAATTTCAAATTCTGTTATGACTGTAAAATTGAAGTGTAATGATAGTTGTGAATTAAATCTTCATTAACGATTAGCCAATCCATGTTAACAATTATAATAAGGTTGGACAGAAAATAATCGCATCACCAAATGGGTATGGCCATTGAGCTTTTATTATCAAGCATCATCACCGTATTAATTTGTGACAAGGTAATCCCGCAGAACGCTGCCACGGTGGAATTTTAAGAACTGTTTGGGACGAATACAAGAAACTAACAAATGATAACATTCCACCTGAGTGTTTGCTTTCGACCTGCCCTGATAAAGCTGGTGTGAAGCTCATGGACTATCAAAGTATGCGCTGCTTTAAAGACAATCTTTAAAGACGAGGAAGATATAAGAGAAACAAACCATTCTGGACACCTGAACTCAGCAGACTCAAAAATGAGAGTAACGAAGCCAGAAGAAAAGCAGGATTAAGTGGTTTGTTTGAAGATTGTGTTAGCCTTGGCTACGCGCAAGCAAAACTTAAAGCGAAGGTTAAAGAGCCCAAGAGAAAGTGTTTTAAAGAATTTCTTGCCTCGATCGATTATAGGAAACACGGAATCAAAGCCCACAGATTTGTGTCTTCATTAAACAGCTACTGCAAGCCCCTCCCTAATACCCAACAAAAGTAAATGAGAAAATATTGACTTCTCTAAGAGGTAGATCACATGCTTTTGCTAAATATTACGCTGCAACTTCTCGAATCCCAAAAATCAAAGGTCAAATCTTTCACATAAAGAACCGTCTGGATGTTTGACGGAGGGCACCTCTGAACTATTTAACTCACTTTTCAGATATGATGAACTCCTTACAGCTATGTCACAAGTTAAAAAGAATAAGGGCGCTGGCCCTGAGGAATTCCCTATGGAACTCCTCTTAAATCTGGATGTAGAGCAACAGATGTTTTATTGGAATATATTAACATAAGTTGGCAAAAGCATACCCTTGCCAGCTGGAGGAACTCGTTCTTAAACCAGGGAAACTCCCACATCTCCTTAACAGCTACCGACCTATCTCATTCACAAATGCTTGCTGCAAATTGGCTGAAAGAATGGTGACAAACCGTCTCAACTGCTTCTTGGAAAATAATAACCTGCTATCCGACTTTCAGGCGGGTTTCCGGAAAAGAAGAAGTACCGTGGAACAAGCTGCCTACTTTAGCCTACAGATTAAGGAAGGATATCATCGAAAGCAGTCAACTCTGGAGTTTATGTGGATTTCAAAAATGCTTATGATAAGGTAAAATGAAAAGCTTTAACTCATAAGCTCATTAACATGGGAGTTTCTGGAAATATGTTGCGTTGGATTACCTCTTTTTATTGCCAAAGGTTTGCTAGAGCCTGCTATCAAGGCGGAGTTTCGGGATATGTGCAGCTAAGAGAAGGCCTCCCGCAAGGTCTGTAATAAGCTGCAGTTTGTTCAATGTAATGATCAATGATCTGATTGATGCATTACTCGCAATTCCTGGTTTAAACTGTCTTTTATATGCAGTTGACCTGCTAATCTGTGCTATAATCAGCAACATTCGAGCTTTAAATGAGATAATAAATGGAGCTCTGCACAAACTCTCTACTTTGAGAGACTCAAACCAAATGGTAGTAAATGTGGAGAAGACAGTATTTAAACTATTTACTCTATCCAATAAAAGACACGCTTTGTAGTTGAAATATAATGGCCAGAATTTGGTTAAAGAAGAGTTTGCAAAGTATCTAGGTATTTATCTGGATAAAAGATCGAGCTGGAAAAAACACGCAAAGGAAATGGCAGGAAAGGGCGAAAGGCGCTTGTCGCTTCTTAAAAGGCTGAAAAGAGATGCCTTTATTGTGAATAGAAATATAGAATGGAATTGGTTCTCACAGTTGCGAGTTTGGCTCAGTGTTATTGGTGAGAATGATATTGTCTATTGTAACGATGCTGGACATATTACAAAGAAATCACCAGATTTATTAGAGAAATGGAGAAATCATTTGATATCTCTCGATATACAAAGAGCTATTGATTCAGTTACTCGATTATTTATAGAAATATTAGTCAGTTAGGTGTCATGGAGCAATATTTATGTTATGATAGTTACATAGCTAAAATAAGGCTGGTTAGTCAATTAAAAATTTCGTCTGATAAGGTAATCAAACTCTGGAGTAAACATTGTGGATCACATTTAATTAATAGTAATGAACTCTGCACCCTTTGTAACTTGAATGAGCCCGAAAACATGGAACACAGTATACTCCAATGTCCAGTGTACAACGCGGTTAGAAAGTACCATTTGCAGCCTTTTCTCTCACAAAGTGCTGATTTGTCAACCTTGCTAGTGATAAAATCTAAATACCAATTGGGAAAATTGTACAAATTTATGGTCGAGATGTTAAAGATCAGGTCTTTTATAATCAATGAATAATGCCTATATATTTATAATGAGTGGAATGGATTGTAATTGGTGTTTTATTTACGTATGTTTTATTCATATTTTTAGTAACTTTTATACTTTAAGAAGTATATTATGGACTAGCAGTGTACCAATTTACTACACCCCGCAACTACTTACCACTTCCATTCTACCCACCCTCCACTCGATTGTGCGATGTCACATGTAGGTTATTTTGCAACTACAGCACAGATAGTTGCTACATAGTCAGAGTTGAAAAATAAGAATTCGCCTTAACCAGCTAGAGATTTTCACAAATCAACTAAGAGAATTAGTACAAAGTAATAATATATAAATATAAAAAAATCCTTAGTTAAAATGATAGAAATATAGATAAAAAGCTCTATTACAAATATACCCATGTACGAATGTGCACATATGGACAGGTAGCCACTTAGTAAGGTGCAAGAATCATGCATTGAAATGGCATTGGAAAAAAAAGCGTAATATGTCCCTCAACCCTCCAAAAATTCGTTTTTCTGGGGAAATGCTTCAAATAAAAATGACAGGCCTTTGTGAATGTAACTGGTATCTAGAGTATGCTATATTTAAAGAAAATCTTTGGAGGCATTAATCGTAGATCACTAATAAAAACATAGAATTGACGGGTTCAGACCGGAACTTCATGTCGGATCGCTATTGAAACCTAAGGGGAATATTATGTAGGTATGTGCCCCTGCAATTTGGGGGGGGAGAGGAGTGCACACATACACAGATCATTCGATAAAAGCTTTTTTACTTTCCCTCGTTTACTTTGTCTTACTCCTGGTAAGAGGAAATATGGCGATCGTGTCAAATTTTCGTAATTGATTCACTGGAAGCGCTGGATTCACATTGGAAGCGCTGGATTCACATTGATTCACTGGATTAAAATTCTAAATTTGAAAAATAGCGGTTAACCGGAAAGGCAGTTTTACAGAATATGTTCTTGAGTATTTTTCTCGAAAACTACTAAAACGTGTTTCTTTAAACTTGGATTGCTACTAATTCACATGAAATGTACCATATCACTTGAAATATTTTTAGAAAAAATTTATTCTGGGATTTGTGCGGACTTGGGCCCTAAATTTCAAATTTTATTTGAATTTGTTCAAATCTGTCTTCTGGTAACAGTGTTAAGACATCAATTTGTTTCCATCTGTATTAATGTCTATCAGGCGCAATTTCAATTTCAAAAATTTGACTTGAATGCCATACTGCTGTAAAGGAAATAGATACAATACAAATGCTAAGAGAGCAGAGATAAAAGACAAATATCTTGTCTTACACTTGTCAGAAGTTTAATACTTTATTGGAAGTTTGTTGGAATTAGCAAGAAGTAGTAGGTAGGTATATAAATCACTTTAGAACTATCAATAGGAAACAAAATGAAGTATCCAACAGGTAGTTTAAAAAATAAATTGGAATCTATATCATAAATAGAGTGAAATGCAGCATTGTTTGCTTTCTTATGCAATCCCTAATATTTATTAAAGAAGAAAGAGGGAACAAACAAGAGTTGTGAAATGGAGTAAGTCTAAAGTGTAGTGAACTTGGGCTGTGCATGGCTTGCAGCCATGTCTGGCGCTAAGAAGAGGGTGGGTTACAGGGCTCGTGTCCTGCGCTTTAGTCAATCTGCTTGTTATCCTGAATCTCGAGAATGTCAGTCCTATCTGCGCGGCATTACCATCATTTATTTCTCTACCCAAGTATTTTGTTTAGTTCACCTTTCTTTATAAAAGACTCCATGTTTGCTATATAATTCACTTCTATTAATATTAGTTTCTTTTATTAAGGAATTTTCAAAATAGTGGATATTAATGGAAATTAAAACGTTTTTAGCCCAAATCTTGTTCTTCTCAGTATTTAAAGGTAACACATTACATTATTAACATTCAAACATAAATACATAGTCATAAATAATTATTCGTTAAAGTAGACCAGCTTCCTCAATTAAGTGAAGAATTGGTTTGAAATGATGTTTAATAAAAGGGATTTTATTGGTTCGAGTCCAGCAGTGCTGCCTTAGATATCTCTTCCTAGGGCTTCTACAGCTTACTGCCTGGTGTTATCTGTAACGAGAGAACACTGCCTGGAGGCCGGCTGTGCACTGAGAAGTTTCAGGGCACTAATGACTATAGATGTTGACGCGCATTAATTGAAACAAAAACTCTGATATGAAACACCACGACTTTCTCTTACTCCAGTTTTCAAAGTGGTAATTGACAATTTTATAGTTACTATAGGTATTCGTGGGTGTTTTTTTAGAGAAAATCGCAAAAACTGAAAAACTGTTCAGTAAAAACGCACTTTCGGTTTACTAATCTAAGATAGCACTTTGGGGGCAAACAACACCAGCCCTCCCCCAAAAACCCCCTCTTAAATAAGTTTATCTGAGAAACGTTACAAGTAAAAGTTGTAGCCCTTTTTATATATAGTTCACTTACTAAGAGTTTAAAGAAACCCTTGGAGCTAATTTAGAGAAAATAGCAGAAAAATACTTGTAATGTAATGGTGTGGAGTTGTATTTGTAGTAGTGGTAGTGTGTAGCACGAGCGTTTTAGTGAACAGGGCTTATAAGTTTGTAATTTTAAAAGAGAATGAAGTGTTAGCAATAATAAGGAAGTCGCACTGTTTTTCAAAAGATATATTCTCTAAGAGAAATTAAGTTAACAACAATATGCTTATAAAATAATTGGAATAATTCTTAAAACTTGATATTGGCTCTGATGCTTTCACTTTGGTAGCTAGAACAAGTCTCTTAAAATATCTCTTCTCTTTGTTTCAATTCCTCCCCTGTGAGAAGAAGGGGTAGTACAGTACAATGCCATAATTGTTCTTGAACCGTACGAGTAACAGGACTTTATACCTGGTTCTAAAATACACACTTTTTGAAGGTAAATTCACAGCACTAAAATAATTATAAAATATTAACAAAAATACAATTTTGGATACTATAAAATATTCAGAAACTTTAAACTATTATTTTCAATTTTGTCCTTCCACTACATTATCCCCCCTCCTGGAGAAATTTTTCGGCACGAAAAATTTGGGAGATAATCTGGAGTTGTAGAGGCTTGGAAGTTATCGAGAGGCGTGTGTGTGTAACCTCTGCAAGGTGGCCGTGTTGTAGGCTGCAGTCATCTTCTTCTGCGGCAAACGCTTCTTGGATGTGTGAGCGTTGCTGTGGTGGTAGGCTGATAGGCGAACACTGCTTGGCGAGTGAGAGTGTTGCTGATGAAGAAGTGACTGGCAAGGGTAGCTAGGTGATCAATGTAGACTGTAGGGTGTCGGTACGTAGGTGTGTATGTACTTTCTTGAATTAACTCTATATGGACAAAAAAAAACTCTTAAGTATTTCAAAAATAATTAACAAATAAATAAATAAACAAAATACACAAATAAAAAAAATATATATATTTAATAAGCGTGCAGGGATGCGCAAGGATGTGAGGATAATAGCAAAGGGTATGAGAAGATGAAGATCTTTTCCTTTTGTAGAAATCTTGTGTTTCTGAAAATAATCATACAGAGTTATACATAAATTTATATGATAAAATTTCTAACAAATAACGTGCAATATTGACTAATCATAACATGCAATTAAATTCATGCGCATGCAATAACATTCGTGCTCATGCAATGGTGCAGTCGACGAAGATTCTTGGATCTGTAAAAGAGAGGTTAAACAAATTTAAATTTCAACAAATATTAGTGTAAAAATTATTAAAGCTAAGAAGTAAAGATGAATATATATCTTGAGGGAGTATGCACAAGGGTGAAGCCGACTGTATGTTCATCAGCTGTTCAGCTTTGCTGTGTTTTCTAGATACCTTAAGTTAACAATAACATTAAAAATAACATTAAAATACAAATGATAAACAAGTACAAGAATAATACAAATTATTTAATTTCCTTTTAAGGCAAACTGAAAAAAATATTAATTAATTAGGTAAATACAATATATAAAAAAAATATTAATATCATCTCATCAAAAGTAACTACGAATTCACTTGGTGATCTTGATTTCTGCAAAATAAAATAAATTACAATTATTATTTAAATATACAATGCAATAATTACAAATATTAAAGCCGGAATAATTTTATGACTCGAAGTACGATAGTTTTCAGTGCTGAAACAAAAATAATATGTCATTATTGCAACAACTTAATTAGATATAAACCTGATACATTTATTGTTACATATAACATTTACATGTGGTGTAGTATGTAAAGTTAAGAAGTGTGATAGATTGAGAATTATTTCAAGAGATTCAATGTATAGTTGTGTATGTATTGTGTGCGCGAGGTGGCACAGAAATTTTGTGGCTAGTTACTAGGAATTTTAGTGAACTTAGCGATTAGTACTAAATTGGTGTGTTTGAGTACTAGTTGACAATTGAATGTTGAATTTAAGTGTTAGATACGTGCGCAGATTAATGATTGCCCTGTAAGAATGTTTCTACAAGTATTCATTGGAAATTGCCTTTTAATTGCGAAAGTATGAATTCGCCAGAAAATTTGGAATTTTTGACATTGTCCGCATGCAAATGAAGGGACGTGATGCCATAGTTAGGTATTACCTAGTTAGACAGGACTGATGGAAGCAGGTATGATTGCGCCATAGTCATATCAGGTTTTCGAGAAAGCGACTGAGGGCTAACTCGTTTTGGGCTGTATTTGGAAACAATTACGAGCCGTATGTCCAAATTTTGACCAATATTGGCAAGTGGGCCTATTTTGGAGGTTATTGCTACCATTATTATTATTATGACTATACTGGGGTCTATCTGAATAAGGTTTAAATCGCGAATTGTTTGAATTAATTCGAGGGCTATGATTATTACTATAATATTGATTATTATTATTATTGTTATAACGATTATTATTATATACCCTGCGATTGAAATTTTTTGGTACATTAAAATTGTTAGGCATTTTGCCAAAGTTAGTACGAGGTTTTGGTCTGAATTTATTGGTGCAGTCCACGTCAAAATGTGGACCGGAACAATGGCGACAAGGTCTGTTCTTTATTACATTAAATACTCTACAAGTGGTAGTTGGTTTTAATTGTGGCTTTTGACTTTTATTACGATGTGGGCATTCTCTGTGGAAATGCATTTGTCCACAGAAACGACAAGGAGATGGAGGTGTACGAGAATTGGAATTTTTCAAAGTAACAGCGAAAACTGTGGGGTTTGTTTCAGAAGCCTGAACTTCTTTTAGGGCATTGGCATAGGAAAGTGCTTCATCTAATTTTTGAGGAAGCTTCGTTCGCACCTCATTACGAAGCGGTTGAGGAAGTGACTTCAAGAATGCATCAGTGGCCAGTTTATCTAATATTGTTTGTAAGGCCTCGAATGGGTTAGCTTGAGCTTTTAAATGAATGGCGGATTGGATATGTCTAATCCTATCCGCGAATGTTTCAGGAGACTCAGTGGGCAAGGACTGAATATTAGTCATCTGTTGTAAGAGGACTAAGGGTGTTTTTTCCTTACGAAATCGGGCTAGAAGTCACTCTGAAATTAGAGGATACGTTATAGTTGTACCCTGGCGTTGTAATTCCGCTTTCTGGGTGTCATAAAATATTTTTGCAGAACCTGAGAGTCTAAGAGCTAATATTTCTAATTTAGCTGCGTCGTCCCAGCCAGAAAGACTAGCACAATGGCTAATTTGGTCAAGGAAATCTGACACCTTGGCTGAATTTTCGCCATCGAAGGTAGGTAAGCTATTGATTAATTGCAAATTCCTTAAGGGACTAGGTTGATTATTAATTGGAGGATTTGCTAATTGCTGCTGAGCAAGTAAATATTCTACAGCAGCGTCGATGCCCATGTCTTGTCCATTAATCTTATACATTTTGTCAGTGAACGAATTGCTTGGGGAAAGATTATATTTTTCAAGACGTCTACGTAATTGGAGTAAATTGCCTCCAACAGAAAGGTTATTATCGCGTAATATCTTTATAATTTGGGATCTATTAAGTACACTCATAAATTCAAAATTCGAAAGGGATTGAGGTACAAGTGGTACAATTACAAAAATTTAAAAATGAAATTCACTAGAAAATTCAATAATGGGAAATATTGAAGATTATTTTCAATTTTGTCCTTCCACTACATACTTCTCAGTATAAACGCACTTGCGGTCATCCTATTTTCTTCAAACTCGGTATTTCATCAACCTATTTAATTCCAAATTTATTATTTAGATGACAGAATTGTGTACTAAACTGAAATAGAGGAAAACCTAACCACATCCCTCCCCCAAAAGTACCCCTAAAAGAATTTTTACGGAGAACTGTTTCAAATAAAAGTTGTAGCTCTTTGTATGTGTAGTTCATATATAAAGCTTAAAGAAAATAGTATCACTTGAGAAATAGCCGTTTTCGAGAAAATCACAAAATACTGAAAAAACCGTTGAGTAAAGTGGTACTTCCGGTAGAAAGATTTTTACGAAATGCTTATTCTCAGGTCTTCTGCAATACTTTAACGAAATATTAAGTTTGAACATTCTGCGATTTTTCGTTTTTGAGATATGCTGTCCCTCACATACACACAGACCAATTGCTAAAAACCACTTTTTTGGAATCAGGGGACCCCATAACGGATATTTCCGTTGAAAACTCGATATCGAAAATTTGACACGATTACAATACTTCCTCTTACTAGTAACTTGACCTCTTACTAGGAGTAAGAGAAAGTAAAAATTACTAACACTATGAGAAAATAATAAAGGATAAAATGAAATAAAATAGTATTTCTCAATTAAATTACAATGATCAAATATACTCAAATTATCTGTCTAAAAAAATCTACAGCTGGAAAGCCAGTGTACCTGACCTTCCAGGCATGACGAGCATAGCGTGGCAGAGGGCTACGGTAGACTTGACCAAACAAGAACCCAATGATCTCCTCCCTGGAGAGAGTAGTATTACTAAAATAAATTTGACGAAACTCAGATAATAGAGAACATTCCCCCAGAAAGTGGTAGATCTCCTCGCGAACATGATAATTGCAAAGAGAACACTTTTCTTCGTCCAAGTCATCCAGGGCCTAGGGTTTAAATACAGAAGTTCCCCCCGGAGCTTAAAAACCAACGCAGTTCAAGAAAGTTTAATTTATCACAAATGAGGTCGTTACTTTATGTTCACAAACTAAATAACTGTATAAAGGAAAACGTTCGGACATGACCGCTCGGCAAGCACTGCAAGCGAAACAGTTTTTGAACTTGGAATTTAGCGTCTAATGGGACATTTTTATTCAAAATGAAGTTATGCTACACTCTAATTCTATTTTCTCTATTTACGTAATCCAAGTTTAGCTAAGTTAAGATTTCCCCTAGATATTTATACCTGTTCACATCTTGACCCCGACAATACCACATTTCAGAAGATGCCAACCCGCCACCGTTCGAAGAATCATTATTATTTATTTTTTTTTTTTTGACGACGTTGACTTGGATGCCGGGAACAGGTAAGGCGAGCGCCATCCCAGTTCCAGTGGAAAAATTTTTGTTTTAGAAAAAGATGAGAGGCGCTAAAAACCAAGAAGTTGATGCGCCAAAAGGAATAGAAACAGTATTATTTTTGATTTGGCCAATTTTACAGAGAGAGATGCCACTGATCGCAATAACTGAAAACAGAATCGGGCTTATAAGGCAGCCTTGTTTTACTCCTGAACCAAAGTGAAAATAATCTCAATTCGTGACCTCGCATTGATGATAATGAAAAGAAGTAAGAGAAATTTTGAAGAGACACCGACGTTGAATAATTTTAAAAATTAGATGAATGATGTATGGAGTCAAAAGCTGACTTAAAGTGGACAAAAAGCAATAATAACTTCTGGCCTTTCACCGACAGCTTCACCGAAGCGGGCTAAATTTAACAAAACAAATATGTTATCATCTGGTATTTTATCCGTCGTAGCATGCATTATCCTGACCGGATTTTCATCCATCGTCAAAACAAATCCACCAAGTTCGTGTAGAGTTCACTCTGTGTACTTGGTGACGATGGGGGACGATGGGTCAGGAACAAAAGTAATATGCATGCTACGACGGATAAAATACCAGATGTTATCCAGGATTGCGGACCCATCTACATATTCAAATATTTTATCTATCGCAGATAGAATTCCCGTCTGTATCCAGATTGAATTCACTCAGCGAATTGTTTTGGATCACAATAAATAATTATATTTCTGTTACATCCTGAACAACAGCGACCTAAGCATTTTCCTACTTTATAATTACAATCCAAACATTGCTAATTATAACCTAATTTATAAACTAGATTTCTCCTATTATCTACTTTCTTTCAAAAACTTGTAACATTTATAAACTGGGTGTTCTCCCTTTCTAGAAATTTTACCTTTCTTGCTGATTCTAGCAGTCGAAGTTGTGATATTTCTTACTACCTTATTTCCGGTTGTCATATCTAATTTTTTATTTTTCTTTAATGACTCTAAATAGCTAAATTGATTCACCAAAAATTCCTTTAAAGAGGCATTTCTGTATCTGCGGCCGTTTGCTCTTCCAACTTTTTCAACGTGATATGATCTAATTTGGAAGTAATTAAATAAACCAAAAATACGTTACTTTCTAAATGTTCTAACCCTAATTTTTGCAGAGCATTTACATTAGTTAAGACTGTATTGGGTAGCCCTCTTAACCTTTAGCAAACTGAATTTCCAATCACTTGAAGTCAAATAAATTGCAATATATGCTTCTGTTATTATATTGTTTTTGTATGATCTACCAATTTATCCCAAGCAAATTGACATTCTCATCCGAAATTGTTATTCCATCAATCACCGGTGCTGTTTCATTTTCTAAGCAACTAATCAAATATGAAACTTCGGGATATTTCTTAATTTCATCTTATCATGAATGACGAACTTAAACGTTTCATAAAAACTATTCAATCCTCATTTTTAGCGCCAAATTTATTTAAATCCACTCTAGGTAACCTAATTCCAATATCCTGAAGACCTGCATACTCAGATTTCCATTCTAGTTTTTCCTATACCTCAGCCTGATTTATTTGATTTAAAATTAGAGAATGAGTTAAATAATGTCTTTCTTCGAATCACTGTATTCATCTTCTTTACCTTCTGTATTTCTTCTTCTTTTTCTGACTGTAACCTAACAATTTGAAAATATAATTAATCAAATTCTTATAATAAAGGTTCTTAATTATTTAATTTTGAATTTAAATTTATAGCACTAAATTTTACTGCGCTTTGCTTATCTATGATAAGTTTCCAGATATATAGAGGAACATTAACTATGTGAGAATGTTGACATGTTGTATTATGTAAATTGGACTGTCTTATGGAATTTTGATTTTTTTTTTTAGAAGTGCTGCACTGTGTTGTCAATGTCATCTTTCGTTATAAGTTTTATCTGTAATCTGTAATGTTTTATCTAGTTTGTTTTCTACTTCCAATTGGAATTTCTATCGGGCCTGTAATAAGAGATGGTTTAGGGGAGATAGACAAGGGACATGTGTCAAGAGTAATTAAGACAGGACTATGGTCTGAGGAGAGTTTTTTTAGGGTTGAAACTTCAAAGTAATATAAAATTCTGGGAAATTAAAAAGAAATTGTAAAGTTCGGCCAAGGAACCCAAAGTAGGCCACACTCAGAAATCATACATTTATTATAAATTAACAAACTATGCAGACCAATTACTTACACACTATTTAACTAAACTCAGAAATCATCCATTTATTATAATTTAGCAGAATATACAGATCAATTACTTAACTAAACACTCTATGCAACTACATATAACCCCGAATAGTACAACAATACCCCGTTATATATATTATATATACCTACGCAACTATATGACACCCACTTACAACTACATCCAGAAACCCCGATCATATAACCCTTAGCTTACTACTTACTAACAACTAACTATTAACACATATCTACTAACTACTACTAGCAATCTGCTGGGCGACTACCACTCTGGCATACCAAACGCACATCTACCTTTAAAATACTTTACTGCGCTAGGACTTACCGCGGATCAGCCACAGGTGCAGGATCACCCTTCACTCCACGGCGACACTCACCAGAATGACTTCAATTACTAGCTGCTATGCCAGGGTGGTACATATCGACTCAGCAGTGTCCTAATTTTCTAACTCCACTCTCTTTTAATATTATTTTGAATTATTCATATTTTATACATATTTTAACATATAACATATTTTATATAACTGCGCGCCTCTTACATTACTCCCCCTTTTCACAAAGTGAAGCTCCATGAGCTTCACTTTGCGGACCATTCAATATTTCGCAGCTGCAGCCTTCACCGGTTGGAACGCATATCGCAAGTGTGGCTCTGCTGGATCTAGATTCTTCCTCACTCCTCTAGCCATGGATAAGGCGGTTATTGCCTTCCAAATGACGGCAACTGGTATGTTCAGGGAATTGTCAGGTTGTTATTGCCAGGGTGGGACCCTCGTCCTTGATCGCAGGTCTGCGGCGCCCTCTCTAATTGCTTCTGGGCCTTGCTCAGCTATTCTAATAGGTGGTAGTGGTCCTTCTTCTCCTAGTGGTTCCTCTGGTGTTGCTACTTAGGGAGGGGTTCATGTCACTCCCCTTTTTCATAGAAGTCTCACTCTTCGGAAGGCCTTCCCCTTGAAAAGCCAACGGGGCGACCTGGTGGAACTTGCTGCACCCGCTGGCTGCCTCATTACCAGTATACGCCTCTTCAGCCGCATCTGGCGCTCAGATCTGGCATTGGTGGATTATCATGTGGGTTAATACCCGGAGGCTAGAAACATTGTCACGCCTTTAGATGAAACTGTTACAGCAACTGAACTGAAGATCAAATTAGAAGCTCTTCAAACTAAAACGATCGTGCCGCACCCTGGGGAGGCAGAGTGATGGCCACCCCCACTAGCCATGGCGTTTACCGCGGCTACGAATAGCAACGGTAGATGATATCCATCTCCTTTACCTGAAATCAGCTCTAGCCTAGCACAGAAAAGGTGGTGGTTTTTTTTTTGTTTTTGTTTTTGTTTTCTTGTATTTGTTTGGGATAGGCTCAGAACTATCTGACCAGAATACCGTGTAGTCGACCAGCAATCATGAACATTTTATACTTTCATACATTTTTTTTTTTTGGTTTTTTTACATACATTATTTACTTGATACATTGAGACATTTTTTTGGTTTTTGTTTTTACTTCCAATTATATCTGAGCATGACCAACCTTGAATTTCTTAAGGCCATGGAATAATTCACTAAGGCTGCTATATATAACTACACTAGACTTCTCGCTTCTAAGCCACTGCAACGTGTAGACTAGTTGGTTCTCGGGCTTCTCGCCGTCGCCTCAGGCGGTAGGGAGACCTGGGTCTAATGACCACTGGTGTAGTGGGCTCCCAATCAGCATCCCCCCGTGCCTCCGCCTCTGGTGATTCTGGCCACAATCGGGAAAACTCCTCTGTCATGTCTCCCAAGCTCCCGACGGGGGAGCTGGACTCCCCCTGGACGTCCCTTGCTTCCCTAGATTCCGGCAGAGGGTGAACGGCTTCGCCTCGTTCGGGGCTGGGGCTCCGCGGGGGAATGGCCATTTCCTCTGTATCGGCCTCCGGGCTAAGCGGCCGCTCTGTAGCGCTCCCAGTGGGGACTTCGTTGGCCATAGCCTCGGTTAACTCCAGGGGTTCCACTGGCACCCCTCGCCTTGCAGGCTTGAGCTGGTTGATGTGGATGGTCATCAGCCGTTCTCCCTGGATACGCAACTGGTACGTTACCTCTGAGAGACGGCGCACAACCGGGTAAGGTCCTTCCCAGGGCTTATAAAATTTCTTGGCCACCCCGGGTCCGGGCACTGGGTTGTATACGAAAACATACTCCCCTTCCTCTAGGAGTCGGCTATGTCGGCCCTGGTTAGCCTGCCGAGTTTGTTCCTCCGTGGCCCTCCTGCTCCGCTCAGCCACTTCGCGGTAGACCTCCTCAAGGCGGCGGCCCAGCTCCTCCAGGGTATGGCCCGGTTCCTGTTCTTCCTGTGGATCTACTCGGCATTCGAAGGGGGCCGGAAGTTCTCGCCCATAAATTACACGGTTAGGGGAATAGCCCGTAGCAGAGTGAGGGGTCGCCCGATATGCCATCAAGACGAACGGCACCCACAAATCCCAGTCCCGTCCGTCCTTGCGCACATAATGGGACAGCGCATCCACGAGAGTACGGTGGAGCCTTTCCACCATGCCGTTGCTTTGAGGATGGTAAGGTGTTGTCTGAACCTTCCGGATTCCCAAGTATTTGCAGAACCCTTTCATGAGGTCTGAAACGAAGTTGCGTCCCTGGTCGGTGAGTAGGCGATGGGGCACCCCATGCCGCACTATTACATGCTCCACGAACCCTCTGGCCACCGCAAGGGCGGTCTGTTCCCGCAGAGGGATGGCCTCAGCGTAGCGGCTAAAGTGGTCGATGCACGTAAGGAGGTATCGATTCCCTCTCCCAGTGGACGGCAGCGGCCCTACGATGTCCATAGACACCATTTCGAATGGGGCGGACGCTATGTAAGATTCAGCGATGGGAACACAGAGCCCGGCGGGACTCTTCCGCCGAGCGCAGGCCTCGCACTCGGACGCGTAAGCCTTGATGTCCCGAGCCAGGGTGGACCAATAGTATCTTAGCTTGACCAATTTGTGACGTCCGTCAAGTTGGGCTGGCCACCATCGAATTTTTAAAAGATTTTTTGCACATCGTTAGTGCCGCGTTTGTGCCGGCGATCTGCAAAATTTCAGCGTTTGTGCCGTATAATTAGCAGAGTTATTAAAGAAAGAATGTGGCCAGCCCAACTTGACGTCAAGTTAGACTGGCCACCAATTTCTATTTGACTTTTGAAAATTCTTTTTTTACCAATCGTTAGTGCTGCGTTTGTGCCGGCGATTCACCAAATTTCATCGTTTGTGCCTTAAAATTGACAAAGATATTAAGAAAAAAAAGTGGCCAGTACAACTTGACGTCAAGTTAGACTGGCCACAAACTTTATTTTCACTTTTATCAATTTTTCTTTTTACCAATCGTTAGTGCTACATTTGTGCCGGCGATTCACCAAATTTCAACGTTTGTGCCGTAAAATTGACAAAGATATTGACGAAAAACTGTTCGTCGTACTTGGAAACCGAAGGCCATGGCTGCGGGTAATATTTGAAAGTGTGCGCGTGCTCCACTGATCACCAACGGCCCTTATCAGGGCCAGCAACTATAATGTACTGGCCCTCGATTTCTAATCAAAATTCTGGAATTGTTTCTTCGCTATTCTTAAGTGATTCATTTGTGCCAGCGACCCACCAAATTTCAGCGTTTGTGCTGCAAAATTGACAAAGTTATTGAGGCGTCAAGTTAGACTGGCCACCAATTTACTGGTGGTCACTTAATTTTTTCTTCGCTAATCTTAAATGATTCATGTTTCTAATGGAGTTTCAGAGAAATTTTAATGCTGCGTTTGTGACGGCGAACCGTTACTTTCTTTGATTTTGTTCACAGAGGCTCTCGTAAGTCCATTGATTTAAGAACTGATTCGATGTGGTTTTGAAGTGGTGTTATAATGTTTCTCTGTAAAGTGTGGTTTTATTAAACCGCTTTTATAAATTGAAGCCAATTGACGTTTAGTTAATAAAAGAATGTTTAAAGAAAATTTTTCGCTAATCACTACCAAAATTACAGTAAGGGATGCCCTTGTCAGTGTTTAGCAACAGTTTTTTCTTTTCTTTAAGCATCCTTTACCTAGTCCATTAGTGGCTAGTATATTAATTATAATGTAACACGGCTGTTATAATTCCAACAGTAGCTCATTCTTATTTAGACATTTATATCAAGAACTACTTCCAGCACTACTTTCTTCCACCCCTCTCCTCCTCCGCGCCTTCCCGTCATCCCCATTCCGACCTTCTCCGGGGACATCTGCCGCTGGGGGGAATTTCGCGCCTTATTTCAATCGATCGTCATCAACCAGACGTCGCTTTCTGATATCGATCGCCTGCACTATCTTCATGGGGTGCTAGAGGGCCCCCCCGCGCCATCATAGCCAATATCCCGTTAGTGGACGGTCAATTCGATCGCGCCTGGCACGCTCTGTGCACGGCGTATGATAACCGCCGGCACTTTGCCGAAACCCTCCTACAGCGCCTCCTCGAGGTTCCTTCCGGCACCCCCCTTTCGTCCGTCCAGAGCCTGGAACGGATACTCACTGGCCCTTTGGAAGCCGCTCACGCCCTATTGACCGTGGCCGCCCCAGATCTCGCTTCCTTCCTCATGTTTTCCTTGATCGCCCGCCACTTCGACGCCCAGACCCGAGAAGCGTTCGAACTCGAGCATGCGGCTGTCGAGTTCCCCACAGTCACGGACGTTACCGCCTTCCTGCAACGACGCCTACACGCCTTGCGCCTCATCCCCTCTGCCCCGCGTCGCACCACCCCCTCGTCGCCTCGCTCTCGCGACTCCGTTCCTTCTCGTCCTCCATCCCTGCTGCCGAGGTCGCCTGGCCTGTCCTCGCCTCCTCGCGCCGCCCGCATTCCCGGCCTCACGTCGCCTAAATCTACCACGGCGACTACATCTCCGTCGCGACCCCGCTCTACCCCCTTGTGCGCCTACTGCCGTGGCCCAGACCACACTATTCGTCAATGTGTGGCATTCAAATCAATGTCCGTGGGGCGTCGGCGCGAGTTTGTTATGAACCACCATGTGTGCCGGAACTGTCTGTCCGATGGTCATCTTCATGACCGATGCCGCTCAGAACAGACGTGCCACCTGTGCCGACGTCGCCACCATACCATCTTGCATCTCCCTTCCCAAAGCGTCCCCCCTCGTCATCCGTCTTCGCCCGAGCCCTCAACCAGCTCTCCGCGCCCTTCGCCTCCTCGCTCGCCGCGCCAATCGACGTCTTCCTCCTCGCACTCACCGCCTCATCCGGAGGCTGAGCGTGGCACCTCCCCGCCTTGTATACGGTGGGCCGACTGCCCATCACCGCCACCTGTCATTGCTGATCCCAGACCTCAATCGCCTCCCGCCTCCCGTGGACGCACACGTAGGCGGTACCCCTCTGACCCCTCTGTGCAAAATTATTGACCGTCGCTCTCGCTTAACGCTACACTTCGCTCGCCTCCACCCGTACTCATGCCCACCGTTCGCCTGCGTCTAGAAAATCGGCCTTATCACGACCTCGCCCGCGCCCTTATTGATTCCGGAAGTCAAGTCACCATTCTAACCCGCGCCTGCGCTCAGCGCCTTCGCCTACCTCTTCAGCGCGTGGAGTCCAGGATCTCCACTTTGGGGTCCAATGCCTCCACCACCTCGCATTATCGCGCCAGTGTCTCCATGCTGCATCGGGGTGACCCTCCCCGTCTCCCCATATCGGTCCTCGTGCTAGATACCATCATTCCCCCAACCCCCTGTCAAGCCCTACCGGACGATTGGGATCGTCTTGAGCACTTGCAACTGGCGGATCATCGGTTCAACAAACCTGGGGATATTGATGTTCTTCTCGGGAATGACGTTCTTCCCCATATTCTTCTCCCGGGCAGGCTTCCGCCTACCTTGCGTACTCCAGCCGCCTTCCATACCACTCTCGGCTGGGTCCTTTATGGGCCTTATCGCCCTCTGCCGTATGCGAAACGGGTACGGTTTACGGCATCCACCCGCGACAATGAGCGCCCCCCTTCTAGCACTTCTCACCAACGCTCCGCGTCAGCCCTTCCATCGAACCCGCCTCCTGTTGCTGAGTGTCCGTTGAAGGATACCACCGCCTCACTTCTTGTAGCCCCGGAGACACCCGCCTCACTCGCCATTCCTCCGTGCATCTTGCCCCCTGGCTCCTCTCAAGGTGAGGAGGAGGACCTAACTCAGCTCGTCCGCCGCTTCTGGGAGGTCGATAAAGTGCCAGAAAATCTACCCCTGACCACCGCCGAACGCGCCTGTGAGAACCTCTTCTCCCGCTCCGTCCAACGTTCCGCCAGTGAACGGTATATCGTCTCTCTCCCCTTCACTGATGATCGCCTCGGGGTCTCCGTCACCGTCGCCACCCGCCAGTTCCTCCGATTGGAGAAGCGCCTGGCGCAAAACCCCGACTTACGCGCCGCGTACATCGAATTTATGCGGGACTACCTCGACAGCGGCCATATGGAAGTTGTACGTCTCGATGACGCCCCGCCCTCCTATACGCCCTACTACATCCCGCATCATGCGGTTCATCGCCCGGACGACCCGCCTACTAAGTTGCGGGTCGTGTTCAACGCCTCCTGCGCCTCTTCGAACGGCCGGTCATTGAATGACCTCTTGCTTACCGGTCCTAAACTCCAAGCCGACATCGCCACGCTCCTTCTGCGCTTTCGCCTTCACGCCTTTGTTTTCACCGCCGATATTCGGCAAATGTATCGCCAGATCCTTGTCGCTCCCGAGCAGCGGGATTTTCAGCGCATCATTTGGCGCTTCTCCGATCAGGACCCCATTTCGTCCTTCCGCCTAAACACGGTGACCTACGGCATATCCTCTGCGCCCTACCTCGCCCTACGCACCCTTCGCCAACTAGCGACTGATGAAGGGGATAAGCATCCCCACGCCCAGGCCACTCTCCTCCACGACGTGTACGTCGATGATGTGCTCACCGGCGCTTCGTCAGAGGCTGACGCCCAAGCCCTCCGCGCCCAACTGCAGCAGCTGCTCATGGCGGGCGGGTTCGAGTTGCGGAAGTGGGCTTCCAACTCTCCCGCCCTCCTGCAGGGCCTTCCGCCTGACCATTGTCGCCTCCCTCCGTCTGAGGATCCCCTCTGTCTGGACCGCGATCCGGTACTCAAAATTTTGGGGTTAGGGTGGAACCCTACGGCCGACACCTTTTTCTACGCCGTCCGCCTAAGCACTCCCGCCTCCACCAAACGCGCCGTTCTTAGCCAGATGGCGCGCATCTTCGACCCCCTCGGGTGGCTCACTCCCGTCACCTTCCGCGCCAAATTGTTCTTTCGCCAGTTATGTCGCCTCCAACTGGAATGGGACCAAGTCCTTCCCGAGGAGCTCGTCGCGCCTTGGCATGACTTTCAGAGTCACCTCCCGGATCTTGGCCACCTGCCAATAGCGCGCCTATTGCCCGCCGATCATCCCTCGTCTGTTCATCATTTTGTCGGATTCTGCGACGCCTCCGAATCCGGGTACGCCGCGGTCGTGTATCTCCACACCACTACTGCAATTGGCCATCACCACGTCCACCTCCTCATCGCAAAATCATCCCAACAAAACCACCTCCTTACCGCGCCTGGAGCTTTGCGGTGCCCATCTCCTCGCCAAGCTGCTTCACGCCGTCAGCACACGCATGCTCCCCCATCTCGGCGCCTTCATCACCGCGTACTCCGACTCCACGGTCACTCTCGCCTGGATTCGGGGCGAGAGTCACCGGAGGAAGACTTTCGTCGGCAATCGTGCGGCCGAAATTCAAGATCTCCTTCCGCCTAACTCTTGGCGCCATGTGCCATCCGAGGATAACCCCGCCGACTGCGCCTCCCGAGGACTGGCGCCTCACCATCTCCAGGATCACCCCGTGGTGGAATAGGCCCTCCTGGCTCGCCGCCGCTCCCGCCTCTTGGCCTCACACCCCCGCACCTGTTGATGAGCCTTCCATCGAACAGGAGGCCAAACCCCCCGCTTCGGTTGTGCTTGTCACCGCCACCGAGGAAGACACCGTCTTTGAACTCTTCTCCTCGCTAGCGACCCTTCAGCGCGTAACCGCCTACTGTTGGCGTTTTGTCTTCAACTGCCGCCATTCTTCCACTCGCCGCACCGGATTCCTCACCGCCTCGGAGCTTCGCGATGCCACGCTCACCTTAATCCGCCTGGCCCAATCCCCGCACCTGGACAAAGAAATCCACGAGGCCCGTGATCCGCTATCTCGGCATCGCCTCGTGCGCCAGCTTCATCTCTTCGTGGATGATGAGCAGGTACTTCGCGTCGGCGGTCGTCTCTCCTCTGCTCCATTACCTTATGGTTTCCGCCATCCCGCCTTGCTTCCTAAGAAGCACCCGCTCACCCAGCTCATCATCGACGACGCCCACATCCGCCTTCTGCACGCCGGTGCTCTCGCCACCCACGCCTATATCCGCCGCCATTACTGGATCCTGGATGGTCGCAATGTAGTCCGCCATCGCATCGGAAAGTGCAACCGATGCTTCACCGCCAAACCGCGCCCCGTCATCCAACCTATGGGTAACCTCCCCACTCAGCGTGTTACCTCCGCCACCGCCTTCACCGTGACCGGCGTTGACTTTGCCGGCCCGGCCCATTCGCCATCTCTAGCGCCCGCCTCCGCGGCGCGGTGGTCACTAAAGATTTCTTGGTGGCGTTCATCTGCTTCACCACCAAAGCCGTACACTTCGAGATCGCGTCGGAGCTCTCTACGTCCGCCTTCCTCGCCGCCTTCCGCCGTTGCACCGCTCGCCGTGGGCTCCCGACCACCATCTTTTCAGACAATGGCACCAACTTTGTCGGAGCCCACAACGAACTTCGGGAACTCGGTCGCCTGTTGGGTGATGAACGTCACCAACAAGCCGTCTGTCGCGCCGCCGCTTCCGCTGGCATTGAGTGGAGGTTCATCCCCCCGGCCAGTCCTCATTTTGGAGGCCTCTGGGAAGCGGCTATTAAGTCCGCCAAGCACCATCTCACCCGCGTCGTGGGTGACCAGCGCCTCACTTACGAGGAACTGCTCACTGTGACCACCGACGTTGAGGCGATCCTGAACTCGCGCCCTCTGTGCGCCCTCTCCTCCGACCCGAACGATCCGGAACCCCTCACGCCCGGCCATTTTCTGGTTTTCCGCCCTCTTACCGCGCCTCCTGAGCGCGATGTTACCGCCGTTAATTTTAATCGCCTGTCCCGGTGGCACCTGACCCAGCGTATTCAACAGGACTTCTGGAAACGCTGGCGTCAGGAGTATCTCCACACGCTCCAACAACGTGCCAAGTGGCTTCTTCCCGCTACGGAGGTTGCACCCGGCACCGTTGTCATCGTTCACCAGGACAATGTTCCGCCGCGCCAATTGCCTTTAGGCCGCATCATCGCCCTCCATCCCGACCGTGACTCCGTCAGTCGCGTCGCTGACGTTCATACCGCTTCCGGCATCCTACGCCGGTCACTCGCCAAACTCTGTCCGCTCCCTACGCAATGAACACTGAAGCCAAGTCTTCATGGCGGGCGGCATGTTCGGTCGCGGCGCCTTTGAGGTGTATATTTCATTTTATTTCTCCATATTTCTATTTTATTTATTGCCCTGTTTATTACGTTTGGATTTTAATCCCCTGCTACTTTCCAACCTATAATTTTTCTGTTTCTTCCTTCATCTTCCGCCGCGTTCCCACGCTTCCCCGCATTTTCCCTCTCTCTCTGTTTTTGGTGGTGGGATTGCCGGCACCTTTCATCTTCGAACTGCGCGCGTTATTTCCGTTTCCCTTACCCTTCAAACCTTCTGTATTCCTCAAGAACTTAACTTCACTTGCTCCTTATACCTCGCCTAGTGAACGTGTGTTTGCCAGTGCCTTTGCTTCACCTTAATAAGTTATTCGCCTTATTCGCGCCTTCGCGTTCAAATTAATTATTTACTGACTCCGTGAGACGCAAGAATCTATTTCCTCGCCACCAGTGAAGAATTACTCACCTTCCGCGCCTGGGTTCTTCTAGTACCATCGACCACTTCACCTGCTTCCACGAAGCTCTCTAACCCCCCTTCCTCTCTCCTTAAATCTTTCTTTCGCCAAACTACACACATACATACGCACACCTGCACTCACACTGATACACACACATACCCACCTCCTGCTTCTTCAATCCGCCTATCACTTCAGCGTCAAGCCTTCAACTCATCACTCACCGTCAGCTAAGGGTAAGTCTCATTTTCATTTCTTTCCACTGTTGTTTCATTCCGCTTCTTGGCGTACGCTCGCCACCGCACCTTGGGTGTCTGCCGCGCAGACATTTTGGTCCTCCGGGCCGGATATACCACCGGTTCTTCTCCTGATCGCCTACCATGGCCCCAAAAAAGCGTCTCCCCCTCGCGACTCCGCCGATGTCAGTAGCTGCCTTCGAGCGCCACACTCGGTTGGCTAAGGCGTTCTTCCTCAGCCAAATCGAGGAGCTGCTGGCGTTAAGGAAGGAGAACGCCCTTACGCCCGAATTCGCCCTTGTACGCGAGAACCTCCTGGCCAAGGAGCTCCGGACATTCCTTGAGGTCGTGGACCCCCTGAAATCTACAGATGAGCTCCCAGCCGGCCTCTCCGAGGATGCCTTCGACAACAGATGCCAAGACATCCGCCTCATTTACTTCCGGGCTCAACAAATCCTCGGCGAGGCCCGCCCTCCGCAATTAACCGCGCCTGTTTCCGCCAGCACTACTTCCTTCCACCCCTCTCCTCCTCCGCGCCTTCCCGTCATCCCCATTCCGACCTTCTCCGGGGACATCTGCCGCTGGGGAGAATTTCGCGCCTTATTTCAATCGATCGTCATCGACCAGACGTCGCTTTCCGATATCGATCGCCTGCACTATCTTCATGGGGTGCTAGATGGCCCCCCCGCGCCATCATCGCCAATATCCCGTTAGTGGACGGTCAATTCGATCGCGCCTGGCACGCTCTGTGCACGGCGTATGATAACCGCCGGCACTTTGCCGAAACCCTCCTACAGCGCCTCCTCGAGGTTCCTTCCGGCACCCCCCTTTCGTCCGTCCAGAGCCTGGAACGGATACTCACTGGCCCTTTGGAAGCCGCTCACGCCCTATTGACCGTGGCCGCCCCAGATCTCGCTTCCTTCCTCATGTTTTCCTTGATCGCCCGCCACTTCGACGCCCAGACCCGGGAAGCGTTCGAACTCGAGCATGCGGCTGTCGAGTTCCCCACAGTCACGGACGTTACCGCCTTCCTGCAACGACGCCTACACGCCTTGCGCCTCATCCCCTCTGCCCCGCGTCGCACCACCCCCTCGTCGCCTCGCTGTCGCGACTCCGTTCCTTCTCGCCCTCCATCCCCGCTGCCGAGGTCGCCTGGCCTGTCCTCGCCTCCTCGCGCCGCCCGCAATCCCGGCCTCACGTCGCCTAAATCTACCACGGCGACTACATCTCCGTCGCGCCCCCGCTCTACCCCCTTGTGCGCCTACTGCCGTGGCCCAGACCACACTATTCGTCAATGTGTGGCATTCAAATCAATGCCCGTGGGACGTCGGCGCGAGTTTGTTCTGAACCACCATGTTTGCCGGAACTGTCTGTCCGATGGTCACCTTCATGAGCGATGCCGCTCAGAACAGACGTGCCACCTGTGCCGACGTCGCCACCATACCATCTTGCATCTCCCTTTCCAAAGCGTCCCCCCTCGTCATCCGTCTTCGCCCGAGCCCTCAACCAGCTCTCCGCGCCCTTCGCCTCTTCGCTCGCCGCGCCAATCGACGTCCTCCTCGCAGTCACCGCCTCATCCGGAGGCTGAGCGTGACACCTCCCCGCCTTGTATACGGTGGGCCGACTGCCCATCACCGCCACCTCTCATTGCTGATCCGAGACCTCAATCGCCTCCCGCCTCCCGTGGACGCATTCGTAGGCGGCATCTCTCCGATCCTTCTCTGCCTGACTATTGACCGTCGCTCCCGCTTCACGCCCCACTTCGCTCGCCTCCACCGTTCGCCTGCGCCTAGAAAATCCTCCGTATGGTGACCTCACTCGCGCCCTCGTCGATTCCGGGAGTCATGTGACTATCATCACCCGCGCCTGTGCCCAACGCCTTCGTCTACCGCTCCAGCGTTCGGACTCCCGAATCGCCACTCTAGGTTCCCACGCCTCCACCCTCTCACATTACCGTGCCACCGTCACCCTTTTGCACCCCGGTGATCCGCCTCGTCTGTCCGTATCCGTGCTGGTGCTTGACCACATCATTCCCCCACCCCGCACCAGGCTCTGCCGGTCAACTGGGCCCGGCTGAAGCATCTTCGCCTCGCTGACTGCCGGTTTAACAAACCGGGAGACATTGACGTTCTTCTTGGGAATGATGTCCTTCCCCATCTTCTTCTCCCGGGCAGGCTTCCGCCTACCTTGCGTACCCCAGCCGCCTTTCATACCACTCTCGGCTGGGTCCTTTATGGGCCTTATCGCCCTCTGCCGTATGCGAAACGGGTACGGTTTACCGCATCCACCCGCGACAATTAGCGCCCCCCTTCTAGCGTTTCTCACCAACGCTCCGCGCCACCCCCTCCATCGAATTCGCCTTCTGTTGCTGAGGGTCCGTCGAAGGATAGCACCGCCTCACTTCCTGTAGTCCCGGAGACACCCGCCTCACTCGCCATTCCTCCGTGCATCTTGCCCCCTTGCTCCTCTCAAGGTGAGGAGGAGGACCTAACTCAGCTCGTCCGCCGCTTCTGGGAGGTCGATAAAGTGCCAGAAAATCTACCCCTGACCACCGCCGAACGCGCCTGTGAGAACCTCTTCTCCCGCTCCGTCCAACGTTCCGCCAGTGGACGGTATATCGTCTCTCTCCCCTTCACTGATGATCGCCTCGGGGTCTCCGTCACCGTCGCCACCCGCCAGTTCCTCCGATTGGAGAAGCGCCTGGCGCAAAACCCCGACTTACGCGCCGCGTACATCGAATTTATGCGGGACTACCTCGACAGCGGCCATATGGAAGTTGTACGTCCCGATGACGGCCCGCCCTCCTATACGCCATACTACATCCCGCATCATGCGGTTCATCG
>JAAEAF010005296.1:0-31697 GCA_011037195.1 Triatoma infestans | reverse complement strand
TCTTAAATTTGCCAGAAATACAGGGATACGAAAAATATGTTTCAATTATTTTTGTTGTAGTTTTCGAAAAAATGTAGTTTTCGCGCCGAAAATGAAAGAAAATAAAACATTCATTCAGTAGAGTCGCACCCGGTTGATGGATTTTTTTGGCTTAATCTTTCGTGTAAAGTTAGGTGACGGTGCCTATTATTTCCTAGGGAAGGAAGGAAGGGCACACAAACCTTGCGCTATCCAAAGCATCTGTGGGGCTCATATAGCCTTCTCCAAGTAGAATAACAACTACCGAGTCCCGACCCAGGTTTTACCACCACCTAAGATTCACCATAATCCGAACAATCCTAAAGGGAATCAGCCTAAGCTTCTCTACAGACTTTCCTGTTCTGACCAAAAATCCTGAACCTAAGTTCGTCACAGCCCCAAACAATCTGACATGTTTGAATCACAATGCCTAGTTAAAGGATCCAACCAGATGCTTGAGAGAGGTCCGTGAAAGACACAGCAACATTTCACTCACTAATAGAACTGTCCGGACCCGCCAATGTGCATCTTAGCCACTTAGAGATGAATGCTGTGAAACTATCCATGACAGAAAGTTTGACCAGCAGCAGGCTCGGGACCAAAGAAAGCGAGAGAGACACCTAATTTGGCAAAAGCTATCTACCACCTCATTTCTCATATTTCCTTCCATACGACCATTGATACCCAGTGTATCAGGAGTTGAAGTGAGGAGTAAGTGTTGTTAGTTAGAGAGAATACGTACTATTGATTTATGAATATAACTATATTTTAACAAATAATTTAAAGTGTTTTCAAATAGAAAAACTAAGATGCACAATTGTAAATGAATATGAAATATTAAAGAAGTAGAGTTTAAAACCTTGAATAACGACGCGCTCGGGATGTGTGAAACTTAACTGGTTGATAACTGATGGGTAACTGATCTAATACTGATCTGATCTGGCACTTAATTCATGTGTAACTGATGGAATAATGATCTCGAACTCCAGTGGGACGACGCTTATATTTGCCTCACTCACACATCGGCTGATGTGTAAGTACTTGCCACACTAAGACATCTCTCGTAGTATACTGACCTCGGTAGTTAACAAAGGCTGAGGTGGCGAGGCTTTGATGACAGATGGTGGCCAGGTGGCCTCTTGAGTGTACATTGACCCTTATATGAAGGAAATACAGAAAGGGTGTTGCGGCGGTTCTTTTGACTGTGTATTGACCCCTGTTTCAAAGGGTTTTGCCGGTGGTTCTTTGACTGTATATCGACCTCTATTTGAAACGGTTTTGCCGCGGTTCTTGACCTGCAGATAGCGGCTGGCTGGAACCACTAGTTATAATTTTTAGATTTATTTATTATTTAAAAATTATATCTTCTTTCTTCTTGCCATCACATCACACCCAGACTAGAACGACATCCTTTGAAGAGGCTAGCACTTCCAATTTTTTTAAAAGATTCATGGCATTTCAAGAAATAATCAGACAGACAAACACAGATCGTAAAGGAGGTAAAAATTATAACCAAATATACGTAGGATTTAAAAGTTTGTATTTTTATAAAAAAAAAAAAAAAAATTAGCTATCATTTGAAACAGATGAGACAGAAATATCAAAAAGTGAAGGAAGAGACTAATAGCATACTGATAAGAATTGTGCCAAAACTGTGTATACAAGTTTAATCCAGATGACAATATGTTAATGTAACAGAAATAATAGATGGTAGATGACAAATGAATCTGTTAATGAAGAGTGAACTGATGGGATGAAATGTGTCTTCCAACTTCCACAACTTTCCCCTCGCTCTCATATACATCTACCTACTTGGGTCCGATAGATATCCAAGCTGAAACTTCTACGACAGACCAATAACTCATCATAATGATCTCACATTGATAAAAGCATTATGATTAATGGATCGACGAAATAAGTGAAGGCGGAGCAGAAAGCAATAAGTAGAACAGAAAATCTAATATTTTCCCTTTTTTTTCCGGTTCAATGTACGAAAAATTACTTGGAGGATTGGAAAATTTAAAATATATTACTTATATTTAAAATTTAAAATCTGGTGTGAAACACTCACACAACTTTCTCTTACTCCAGTTCTCAAAATTATAATTGACAAATTTTATAGGTTCTGTACCAAAATTAATTCAAATACGACGAAAACTGACGAAAAAACCGTTCAGTAAAAGCGCACTCCCGGTTAATTAATTTCCTTGAAACTCTGAATTTCGGCCATCCATTTATTTCTAATTAATTTTGTTTGGATGATATAATTGTATAATCAACTATGATAGCACTTTAGAGAAAAACATAACCCCACCCTCCCCTAAAAGTTCCATTAAATGAATTTTCCTAGAAAAATGTTTTAGCTCTAGAAATAAAAGTTGTAGTTGATATACCAAGTTTAAAGAAAATCGTCAGAGCTATTTTTGAGAAAATCGCGAAAAAATGGAAAAAAATCATTTAGTAAAGTGCTAAAGTAAACACACTTCCGGTCATCCGATTTTTATCAAACTCGGAATTTCAACAACATATTTAATTCTAATTAACATTATTTAGATGATAGAATTGTTTAATAAACTGAAATAGCACTTTAGATGAACACCTAATCCCACCCTCGTCCCCCATAACTGCCCTTAAATGAATTTTCCCAGAGAAATGTTTCAAATAAAAGTTGTAGCTCATTGTATGTGTAGTTGATATATAAAGTTTAAAGAAAATCGTTGGAGCCATTTTTGAGAAAATCGCAAAAAGGTAAAAAAACCCAACAAGTAATAGTGGTACTTCCTGTTGAGGAATTTTGACAGATGACCCAAAGTCAGATGCCATGGTGATATCTAAACGGAATATCAAGTTTCAACTTTCTACGGTTTTTCGTCTTTGAGCTATGCTGTTCACATACACACACACGAACACACACACACACACACACAGACCATTTGCTAAAAACCACTTTTTTGGACTCAGGGGTCCTCAAAACGGATATTTCCGGTGAAAACTTGTTATCGAAAATTTGACACAATTACAATACTTCCTCTTACTAGGCGGAAGAGGAAGTAAAAATATATTACTATAAATGTATTTTATAGTATTGATTTTTTTTTTATTTAAAACTCAATCACATCATTTTCTCAATAAATTACTACGCATTTCATTCTAAGGTGAGTCAGGTTAGTGCATTTATTTGTTTATGAAATTCCCAGATTTTTTTGTAACACTAAATTTCCTGACTTATGGAAAGCAGATGACATCAACAAATTACGTGTTTTATGGAGTAATATTTATTTTTACAACTTCTTTAAAAAAACTAAAGTTCCCTACAATTAATTCTCCTTATATTTAGAAGTACGGAATTGAAGGCGATCTGCACGCGAATGATAAGCAAAAGCCTGTCTGTGGTGCTTGCATCAGAATTAATGAAAGATAATGTAATTGGTAAAAGAGTTTTTTATCATTAAAAACAAAAAGAAAGTAAAACTATATAGAAACTATTTTTTGTTTTTGTTAAAATCTTAACCTAATTGTAAAGTTTGTGACCTAGTAAAATCCCTAGGAAATGTTACAAACTGACTTAATAATAGTAGTTAAAGAACTGTTAGCAAAAAAGACAAGGTTATTATTAAAGTGCCCACATCTGTAAACTACTAGACTATTATGGTAGAAGTGAAGATTTCTCTAACCACCCAACTGTTGTGTTGGGACATCTAATATAAATTACTAGGACAATCTTGATAGAGATGGAATAATTTTGTGTGTGTGTGTGTGTGTGTGTGTGTGTGTGAGAGAGAGTGAGTGTTATTTTCGTAATTTTAATTTTATTTGAGAAGCTGGCTTTTTTTTTTAAATAAAATGCCATGGCAACAGCGATCTAAGTTTTATATTTTTTATTTCTTAATATTATATTTTTTTATAGAATCCAAACTAAAAAAGAGAAATTAATTCAGCTTCAATTTAAATAAGCTCCAAATTCAAATACGTATTCAAAAAGATGCTAGTACAAAAATATTTGAAACAAATATCTAGATAGCTTTAAATTAACCAGTACCTGTTTGTAATTTATCTTTCAGAATTTTCTTAAACAAAAAAAAAAAATTTGACGTGAAACACTTGCACAAGTTTCTCATACTGCAATTTACGTTGTAATTAATGACAAATTTATTTAACACTTAGAATTTGTAGCAAACTACTTTGCTGGGGCTACAATATTATACGTATTAGTAGGAGAAACTAAATAACTATAAAATGATCCTAGATTGATCCTAAAAAATCAATGTACTCCGAAAAAAAGTTTCAATAAAACTAATAGGTCTAACATTTATATAAATATATAATAATATATTTTTATGTAGTTATAGTTATGTAGTTAATATTTTTCCAAGTTTAAAAATATCGTTGTTTTTAATAAGAGAAAATCGCTGAAAATGAAAAACTTTTTAATAAAGTCGCATTGCCTATCTACTGATTTTTCTGTGGAAATTCAAAATTCTGACAAAGCTTTTAATTTTTATCAATATTACATCTATCACATCTACTACATCAATGTTATGTATACAACATTTTAGCGAATAGGCATAATGCCACTCCTTCCTCCCAGAAAACTTTAGTGAATTTAACCAGAAAAATGTTTCAAACCGGAAGCGTTATACAAAGTTTACAGTAAATCATTCAAAACCATTTTCGAGAAAATCGCAAAAACTTAAAAAAAAAAAAAAATCTGGTATGAAACACTCACACACAACTTTCTCTTACTCCACTTTTCAAAATTGTAATTGACAAATTTTATAGTTTGTGTATCAAATTTGATGAAATTCGTTGGAGTTCGTCAAAAACTGAAAAAAAAAGTTCAGTAAAAGCGCACTTCCGGGTTTACTTATTTTCTTGAAACTCGGAATTTTTGGACATCTATTTATTTATAACTAATTTTGTTTGGATGGTAGGATTGTATAATCAGCTATGATAGCACTTTAGTGGAAACCTAACCTAACCCTAACCCTCCCCCAAAAGGGCCCTTAAATGAATTTTTCCAGAGAAATGTTTTAAATAAAAGTTGTAGATCTTTTCATGTATAGTTGATATTCGAAGTTTAAAGAAAATCGTCCAAGCCATTTTTGAGAAAATTTCAAGAAAGTAAAAAAATACCAGAAAAATGAACAATGCACTGCACTTTAGTAAAAATCGCACTTCCGATCATCCGATTTTTTTTCAAACTCGGAATGGAATTTCAACAACACAATTAATTATAATTAATATTGTTTAGATGACAGAATTGTATAGTAAACTGAAAAAGGACTTTAGAGGACAACCCACCACCCCTCTCCCCTGTAAGTACCCTTGAATGCATTTCACCGGACAAATGTTTCAAATAAAAATTGTAGATCTTTGTATGTGTAGTTGATATAACAAGTTTAAAGAAAATCGTTGGAGCCATTATTGAGAAAACTGCAAAAAAAAGAGAAAAAAAACATTTAGTAAAGTGGTACTTCCGGTCGAGGAATTTCGACCGCTGGCCTACTGTCGGATCCCATAGTGATACCAAACGGAATATCAAGTTTCAACATTCTGCGATTTTTCGTTTGTGAGCTATGCTATTCACATACATGCATACATACATACACACACACACAACACAGACCATTGGCTAAAAACCACTTTTTTGGACTCAGGGAACCTCAAAACGGATATTTCCGGTGAAAACTGGGTATCAAAAATTTGGCACGATTACAATACTTCCTCTTACTAGGAGAAGAATAAGAGAAAGTAAAAATCTATTCTGTGACGCCATACACCCGGATGACTTTGATTCTTTATAAAAAATACATAATCTTCAAAAAAGCCGGGGATTATTGAGTTTGTGGTTATTAAAATTAAGCAAACTTCTTCTTTTCTGAGCCAAGCGTTCGGCAAAGTTATGGTTGGATAAATCTATCTATCTATCTATCTATCTAAATGGCGCTTCAACTCGCGGTGGGTCCTGGCCTCCTCAATGAGCTTCCGCCATTCAGCTTTCCAATTCCTGACACCCAACAGGTTTCCGGCTGTCACACCATCTGCCCAACTCAACCTCAGTCTACCGGCTCTTCTATTCCGATGGAGTAATTCCTCCAAAAAAACCTTCCTCAGGATTTCAGTATCTCCCATCCTGGCCAAGTGACCTGCTCAACCTAGTCTTCGTAACTTGATGATGCGGACAACATCTGCTTAGGCGAACAGCTCATATAGCTCCCTATTCTTTCTAATTCGCCAGCCCAACTTGTTTCTTACTGGACCAAAGATTTTTCGAAGATTAGTAAGTCCTTCTCATCTTTCTTTAATATGGTCCACGTCTGAGAGGCATAAATAAGGACTGGGCGGATTAGCGTTTTGTAAAGCAGTAGACCGAAATAACATCTATTGGCTGTTGCAATCCTCCGCCGAATTTCTATAGACATTGGATGACGTCACCTGAGATCCCAGGTGGGAAAACTCCATCACCTTTTTAAATGTATATGAGCCGTGGTGATGGACCTGTCTTGAACTGTCACTTCCCCTCCAGTATACATATTATACTTAGTCTTCTCTTCGTTTATGACTAAGCCCATTGATGATGCCGCTGTTTACAGATCTACAAAGACCTTCTCGAGAGCCGCGAAGGATCGTGCCATAATATCCAAGTCGTCAGCATAACCAAGCTTGGATAAATAGGCACATAAAAAATAAGGGAAAACAAATTAGAAAGGTTATTATTGTTATTGTTTCAATAATACTTCATCGTTTGTTTTCCTGTTTATAAGATTCTAGTCTGGCCAATTAGTTAGTTTAGCATAACTAACCTAATTTGCCCTAAGAAACGCAATGTAACTTTGCAGAAAGCTTGGCTGAAAAGAAGAAATTCGCTTTTTTATGATCACAACTCAATCCCTGCACCGGAAGATTTAATATCGGTTAGTCAGTACAAACAAAACAACACAAAAACTTCGTTATGTCACAGTTTTGTCTCCTAGTCATTTAAACCAAATATTAAGTTTTGAAATTCCGGTAATTTTCCGAACCCATACACAGATCAATTTTTAAAAAATTTTTTTTGAGAATTTAAAAGATCTCCAAATATGTATTTCCGGTGAAATCTCTTACAGTAGTAAGAGGAAGTAAAAAAAGAAAAGATAAAAAAGCAATATAATAAATGCCGCACCCTTGTAATCTGACATAAAAAAAAGTTAATCACGCCGTGCTAGAAAATGAGTGTGATATTGCTGGGAGGGGGGTGTGCAAAAGGATTGAACACAGTAATGATATACGATGTAGATGGGAAATTGGTCTTGAACCTTTTCTACCATATTGGCAAGATGGGAGATCAAATCAAATACGATAATAGCTGGCTATAGAGGAGCAGAGAAGATTCGGTTATAGCGGGACCAAACAATATGGTGAATGAGACCCTGGCTGGTCGGGATGAAAGCTATTCCATACCAGCTTACCATGAAATAAATACATGAAGAAAAAGAACAACAGAGAAGAGAGGTGTAAATATAGAATTATTAATATAATAAAAAGGAGACTAAATTGTCTTGGCAACGCCCTTCCAAAATTTTTTAACAAATTAAAAAAATCATAGTTAATGTTGTTGTAGCAGAGTAACTAACTATAATGACTGGTTCTGAAACTTTTTTTAGTTTTTGTTAATGGAATAAACAAGCCTGATGAGCGATGCCCCCCACAGATGTGTTTTTAATTAAGTAGATCAAAGAAGTGGATTATAATAACTTTGATCTCACAATGTAGCGTCTTTAATTTTGAACTACAAGATATATTTCTTGGTCAAAATTTATTTCATTATTAATTGAAAGGATCAACCACTTGTGGTCAATAAAACCATGGGAATAGATTTAATAAATTATCCTTAAGTTGATTAACACTGAACAGCATTACTGGGAAAGTCTAAGGTCAAAAATCTCCTCCAGAACATACCAAATAAAATAAAAAATCTGGTGTGAAACACTCACACGACTTTCTCTTACTCTCTTGTTGTACAATATTATAATGGAGTTGATGAGGAGAGAAATTAGGATTGATTAATTAAACGAGATCTCAAGACACTGTTATAATATGGCTATTAGCTTACACAAACTGCACTGGACTGTAATGATTTTATAGAATAAAAAATGGGAATAGAGATATGACACGATGCCGTTGTATGGTTGAATCTGATAGACTGATAGATGTCTAGATCTCTCACTGGCTTATATACAGGTTCTCCCCACTCTAGCCTGCTTAAGTGAGAGAGTACCAGAGAGAGTCTGTTTTCTCTCCGTCGGCTTGTGTTTTCTCTCTCTCTCTCTCTCTCTCTCTCTCTCTCTCTCTCTCTCTCTCTCTTGCCGTTACAATATTATATTATAAAATGACTAATTTTTTTTAAACTCAAATTCTACTTTTTGTCGTTACATAAATATTGATGTCATGAAGAGGGTGGACCAGTACAACCTAACAGCCCAGCCATTTACAGAAGTGATAATATTAGAGTCCAGTAGAACGCACCAATAACATTGAACCAAGTGAGTATAAAATTTGAAATTTAACGCCACAAATTCCGTATAACTTAATTTTTTTTTTGAAAAATGTTACAAATAAAAGTGGTATCTTTATTGAATATGTGGATGGGTTCGCAATAAAGGATAACATCTGGTATTTCATCCGTCACAGCATGCATATTTATCAAATTCATGCAGAGAGTTCACTTCAACGTAATGTTTCTATTGCACTCATACTTGTTGGTTTGTTGGTTGTATATATGTGCGGGAGCTTATAAAGTTATGTTACTATGTGTATGTGTGATTGTAATGACAAAATGGAATTATTACAAATTATGATTAGACATATTAGAAAATAGTGTATAATAAATAGTATGTTTTGAAGGATACTTTATAACTAAATTTTAATAGTGTTGTTAAGCATGTGCTCTTAGTGTTTTATCAAGTCATTTTTATTAGGGCTGGGCGAACTGTCTGCATAAACTTGATAAATTTACTCTGACGATGGATGAAAATCCGAAACCGGTCGGTAATAAAAGAAATATGCTTACTGTGACGGATAAAATACCAGATGATACCTTGGTATTTATGTAGTTAGTATTCTAAGTTTAAAGAAAATCATTAACAGTCGTTTTCGAAAAAAATCTGAAAAAACCTGTAAGTAAAGTTAAACTTGTGGTTAACAGAATTTCTTCAAAATTGAAATTTTAACAATGTTTCTAACGTATATTTAATATAATATAATGTAGCTGAGTTTACACTAACTGCACTGGACTTTATAATGAAAATGAAAGAATGAATGGTGAGAGTAGAGATATGACACGATGCGATGACTGGTGTACAGTTGTATGGTTGTATATGATACGACAGATTCCTTTAGATGGATTCCCATTGACTTATATACACAGGTTCTCCCACTCTAGCCTGTTTAAGTGAGAAAGTAGTCTCTGTTAACCAGAGAGGGCCTCTCTCCTCTCTGCTGTGGCTGCATTCTCTTTGCTGTGGATGGGTGCTATTACAATGTGATAATGTGACCGAACAATCTGTCAATCACTTACTGTTCTCCTGTAACTTATTACATACTCACACATAAGACCTACTTAGTAAAATAGCTGATGTGATGTACTCTAGAAGTTGGGTTTAGCGAACCCGCAGACAAAATACTATCTCACCACCAAATACACTCACACTCAGTTTTTACACTTTGTATATTTGAGAAAGTAATAAATTCTAAGTAACAAACATGACTATTATGGATATTTCTGGAAACACATGGCTTTGGATTTATAGTAAATATGTGTAGTAAATATTTTGGGAGGTTGGATAGAAGCGAAAACTTAAATTTGATATAATGGATTGACATGTAATCCTAATTAATAGTAGTCTAAAGAGTCATTCGAACAACCCTCATCAATCAACTACCATCGTTCTCACACCGTCACTCTACCAGTCAGTCTGTCATTCTCTTCTCACGCTACCATACACTCACTGTAAATTATACATAAAAGTAAAATTCCAAGAGTGTTTATATTATCATTCAATATCAACAGTCCAGTAGGTCTAATATATCTACACCTGAACTTTCTTTTCAGTCCAACCCACCAAAACTTACACAATGTTTAAGAAAAATTAATGATATTTTCGCATAGATTAAAGTAAAATTGTAAACAGTTCAGTTAATGGTATTACATTTTGACGATAATTCTCAATGAATGAAGAAGTATTAAAAACAAAACATTTGAACATTTCAAGATATTACTTTCTCTTACTCCTAGTAAGAGGAAGTATTGTAATCGTGTCAAATTTTCAATATCGAGTTTTCACCGGAAACATCCGTTTTTAGGTCCCCTGAGTCCAAAAAAGTGGGTTTTAGCAAATTTTCATTATAAAGTGCAAACAAAAACAGTGATCCATGCAAAAAGAAAATAACTATGACGAAATTGGCCCAATAGTGATTCAGCTTATCTCTAATGTATCACTGTCAATGAACCCTGCACGTGGTGGTGGGGAGGGGGCAATAAATCATTAAAAACAGCTGGGTGATATCTTTAAATATTATGTAAGAAAGCTTTGGAAAATATGATAAGGTAGTTCACAGTTTAAACAATAAGTATCGAACATCAATCACACATACAAAGAGCTACAACTTTTCTTTGAAACATTTCTTTGGTAAAATTCATTTAATGGCAGTTATGGGAGAGGGGTTCAGGGTGACGTTTTCATCTAAAGTGCTATTTCAGTTTATTAGACAATTCTGTCATCTAAATAATGTTAATTAGAATTAATTATGTTGTTGAAATTCCGAGTTTGGAAGAAATCGGATAACCGGAAGGGCGTTTACTTTACCACTTTACTAAATGATTTTTTCACTTTTTCAAATTGTCTCAAACAATGGCATCTGACGAGTTTTTATGAAACTTCGTATATAACCAAACATGCAAAGAGTCTACAACTTTTATCTAAAACCAGTTTCTCTGGGAAAACTTCTTTTAAGGGAACTTTTAGGGGAAGGGGGTAGGGTTAGATTGTTCATCTAAAGTGCTTCCTATTGATTATTACATTCTATCATCCCAAACCTAAATAGTTAGAATAAATGGATGGCGTGAAATTCCAAGTTTCAAGAAAAATTAGGTAAACCGGAAGTGCGCTTTTACTGAAAAGTTTTTTCAGTTTTCGACGAATTTCATTAAATTCGGTACACAAACTATAAAATTTGTCAATTATCATTTTGAGAACTGGAGTAAGAGAAAGTTGTGTGAGTGTTTCACACCAGATTTTTTTTTCTTTTGAATTTGCTTGAACACTTAACGAACACATAGACAAATAGCAAAAAATTTAATAGTTTTCTGTTTAAAGAGTAAAAAAAAAAATAAAAAGCATCATTGTAAGCCTAAATTTTCATTATAAAGTGCAAACAAAAACAGTGATCCATGCAAAAAGAAAATAACTATGACGAAATTGGCCCAATAGTGATTCAGCTTATCTCTAATGTATCACTGTCAATGAACCCTGCACGTGGTGGTGGGGAGGGGGCAATAAATCATTAAAAACAGCTGGGTGATATCTTTAAATATTATGTAAGAAAGCTTTGGAAAATATGATAAGGTAGTTCACAGTTTAAACAATAAGTATTTTCTTATAGGAAGGGATTAGCTCAGTGGTAGCGCGCTGGACTAGCAACGCGGGAGATCACGGGTTCGAAACAGCCGGCTACCCTTGATTTTTCTTCATCGGGAGCCCTACAGCTCACCTACTCCGGTGATTGCCCAGGTTGTCTGGTAACGTGGAGAACACTGCTCCGGAGGCCGGCCAGTGCAGCTGAGAAGGCTCAGGGCGCCAAAATGACCACAGATGTTGAGGACCCTTGAATTAAAAAAAAAAAAAAAAAAAAAAAAAAAAAAAAAAAAAAAGTATTTTCTTGTCTTTTTGTTTTTTTAATTTATAAAATATAAAATTTCATGCATATAATTTTTTTGCATACAATATTTTCGACTTTGATTTATCGGATGATATAATCCGGATTGTATTCAGGAAACTGAAATAAATAATGTCTATGCTGGATTTCTTTTTTGTGTGAGCGTGTTATTATTATTCCTAGACTCGCAGTTTTACTAACAAACCATATGTAGCACAATCTGGCATGAAATATCTCTATATGTACATACTTTTTTATAATCGATCAATCATGTTTTCGTAATTTTTTTTTTTTTCTTTTATCAGCGAGATATTTTTATTTTCTTTTTATCTTTTGATATACTATGTTTATGATGTTTAGCAAACTCATCTTTCAAGACTCTTGCGTATCTCATCTAAGTACTATTTGTTTCCATAACTTTCATTCGTAGGAAAATATGCAGGTACAAACGAAATCTTGTTTCTTAACTAAGGAATCACAAGTAGTTATAATGGAGTTGTTGAGGAGAGAAATTAGGTTTGATTAAATGAATGAGATATGAAGACAATAATATAATGTAGCTACTAATTTTACACTAACTGCACTGGACTTTATAATGAAAATGATAGAATGAATGATGTGAGTAAAGAAATGACACATTGCGATGTAGTTGTATGGTTGTATCTGTTAGATGTCCTCTAGACAGATTCCCACTGGCTTATATACACAGGTTCTCCCACTGTAGCCCGCCTTTAGTCAGAGGATAGTCCACCAGAGAGGGCCTCTCTTCTCTCTGCTGTGGTTGCATTATCTTTGCGATACCATTACATAGTTGATTACCTTCCAATTTTAGTAACCCATCGATGATCGATGGCATTATTTTCTCTTACAGCTGGTAAGATATAGTTCAAACTTGTAATTTCATTTAAGTCCTATCTGTGGACACTACAATATAATAAGGGTTTGGTCAAAAATCGGTCAATCGGATCTAAATTCGTTTTTTAGTTATTTTTTTTTTCCTGTTTTCTAGCAATCAAAGCCAACGATTTTTCATTAATTTTTGTGATTGGTCCCGCAAAACTGGAAAGCATCACAGATATTTTCCATGATATTTTCTTGCTTCTTTTTTGTGGTCATCGACCAGTTTCTTCGGGCGTTTGCCCACATCAGGATTTTTTGTGTCAAAACAGTGTGATAACATAAACTTGTACAGATTGCAAATTTAGTTGTTACAATCGTGTGAGAAGAGAGCATTCCTCTCTCAGAGATGAAATCTTTAAGCCGATTCGTTGCAATTGATTTCTGTTCTATAATTTATACATAAACTTTAATTGTGTGGAATACCTTATTAGCTCCAAATTATGGAATATGTGATTTTGCATTCAGTATTCTTAAGATTTTTTAAGATATTAATGAAATTGTTTTACTTTATTATATTTATGAGAAATTTATTAATTTACGGGGGATGCAAATTATTCTCTCTTAATATTAAATTTATATTAATATTAAATTATTCTCTCTCAAATTATGCTCTTCCATATTCTCTCACTCTCTCACTCTCTTACAAAATTACATTCCAAGATTTACTTTAGGTGGACAATATGAAAAGATCTTTTAAAACTAGCAATAAACACGGTTGAAAGGGAGAGAATTTGTTGTACAAAATGGGCGTGGTAACTTGCCTGTATAGCAACCAAACACACTCCTGTCCGGGGCTATTGTAGGAACTCTACATCAAATCGATTTTATTTCTCCATTATAAAGTAGATAAACAGTGAAATAATGTCACTCGCTCCATTTTATTTTTACTTTCTCTTACTCCGCCTAGTAAAAAGAGATGAAAGTATTGAGATCTTGCTAAATTTTCGAAATTAAATTTTTACCGGATATAATACATGTATTGGGCATTTCCGAATGCGAATGAATGAATGGTCTGTATATGTGGGTGTCTTAATAGAATATCTCAAAAATCGTATCAGACGCGAAAATTTTCGAAGCAAAATCCATTAACTGAAAAGTGGGACTACAATGAATTTTTTTTCTCCAGTTTTTCTGTGATTTGCTCGAAAATGGGCTCCAACGATTTTGTTAAAACTTCGTATACCTACTAACTACATACAAAAGTACCTCTCACTTTTATTTGAAATATTTTTCTGTGAAAATCGTTTATTTATTTATTTATTTTTTTTGAGGTTCTGGAGAAACAGTAGTGTCATGCTTCCCTCTTAAGTACCATTTCAGTATAATAATAATAATAATAGTGTTTATTTCTAGAAAATGCTTATACATCGTTTAATAATTTAGAAAAAAAAATCTGGTGTGAAACTTTCTCCCACTCCAGTCCATAAAATTATAATTGACAAAATTTTATAGTTTGTGTACCAAATTTAATGAAATTCGTCGAAAACTGAAAAAAACTGTCCAGTAAATGCGCACTTCCGGTATACTAATTTTATTGAAACTCGGTGTTTTGGCCATCTATTTATTTCTAATTAATTTTCATTTGGCTGATAGAATTGTATAATAATCAACTGCGATAGCCCTTTAGGGAAAAACATAACCCTACCCCTCCCCTAAAAGTGCCCTTAAATGAATTTTCCCAGCAAAATGTTATAAATAAAAGTTGTAGATCTTTGTATGTTTAGTTTATATAAGAAGTTTCTAGAAAAACGTTGGAGTCATTTTTGAGAAAATCGCGAAAAAAGTGAAAAAAAAAAATCATTTAGTAAAGTGGTAATGTAAACGCACTTCCGGTTATCCGATTTTTTTGAAACTCGGAATTTCAACAATATATTCAATTCTAATTAACACTATTTAGATGATAGAATTGTTTAATATACTGATAAGCACTTTAGGAGTAAGAGAAAGTATAAAAAGAAAAAAAAACAAAATGCATGGAGATTATTTTCCGCCTGCTGAGTTGCATATTTACAGTTTATTATTTCAGACAAAAACATAATGAAAGATTCAAATAATATAAAATAAATCTGAAAAAACAAAACAACTCTAATCAACATGTAATCACATACAGTTGATAAAAAATACATACATAAATAAAAAATAAAACCTTCTTATTAATAATTAAATTCATTAACTAAAAATTGCCTATACAAGAGAGAATCTTTCAAGTATTATTTAAAAAAGGATATTCCATTTCTCCCCATTCTGATATCTAATACGTATATATATATCTCGTAAAGTTCCAATTCATCAAGAACCTTCTTACCAAAATACTTAAATATGTAGCTAGATTAAGACTGGACAACTAGTTATGAAATAAATTACACGGTCCTCTACTTGTTTCAAGTTACATAACAAACATAGCTAAGGTAGATGGTCTATAAATTCAAATTTAATGTTTCCATCCTTGCTTTTAAAAATTAATTTGATTTCATTAAAACTTCTATTTGTTTAAAATAACTGCAGTTATGGTTTAATTTTGGTTAAGATTTTATTATGTGCTCCTGGCTAATGCTTTCACCTCTGCGTTTACTTTACATTCATTTTCTAGTTTATTTAATATTTTATTTAATTTCCTCTTCCATGATTCCAAAGGATTAAGAACTAAAATCTTCCAACTAAAACTGGGATTTTTCCCCAAAATTTTTCCAAGTATTGAACCAAAGTAATTTTCTTGAAATAACTATGAAACATAGTTTCATTTCAGTATAATATATGGTTTCTACCACCTACATAATATTAATCTACATCAGAAGCAATGATAGAATTCAAAAATTTGAAAACAATAGGTTTACCGGAAATGCGATTCTACAGAATTAGGTTATTGAGTTTTTTTGGAGGGGGAATTTTCTCGAAAACGGTTACAAACTATTGCCATTAAACTTGGAATCATTGCTGCATAGAAACAAACACGTAACATTTTTATTTCAAACATTTTTTTGTTGAAAACATTGAATTTAGAGTGATGTTGGAGATCTGTTAGTTAGTTTAAAATTAAATTTGCACATGCTATCCCAATTTTAATATAGAGCCACTCCATACTTAAAGCCGCTCAAGTATACAAATAAAATCCCCCAACTTTCAAATTTCTTGATTAAATTGTATTTAATTAGAATAAGTGAATGTCGTGCGTGTGTCTCACACCAGAATTTTTTTTCTTTATATTGTACAGTGGCAAAGAAAGAGTAGTTTTCTACTATAACAAACTGACTAGTTGTTGTGCCCCGTTCTCTAAAGAAACCAGTTCAATTGCAACATTGCATATTTTCACTATAATTCTCTCTCTCTATCTATCTCTCTCACTCGAAGATAAGAACCTGGCAATTTGAACAAATGAGAACCCATTGTCTCTCGTATTAAAAACTGGATCACATAATTCCCACTCAGTTACTACTTTACCTTGGTTACGTAAACCACGATAATCAAATAAAGCATTATTAATATTATTATTATAATGAAGCAACAGTGTATGACCTTAAAAGGAATAACAACAAAAAAGCATCTGTTGACGCAGATTTCACTAGTATAATGAAATTTAAATAACCAGTGCTGCAAGCTCCACAGCAATGGCAACAACCTTCTATCACATCTGCTAGGACAGGGTGCGAGAATGGGCTACATCTTTCTCAAGTATCAAGCCTCACCAAATACTACTTCCAGCACCTTCCAAGAAATTAAAAAAAAAAAAAAAATCGTACTTAAGCATAATTTTCGGACTTCAGACAGGTTGAAATCAACATTTGGAGATGTTTTATAAACGTTCATCAACCTTACGATGTATTTCCATTAAAAAAGATACATGTCCGGTCAACCGTTATTCTTTAAACTCCAATTATTGGTAACACATTTAATACTTATTAATATTATATAGAAGACACGTCATATAATAATAATATACGGAAATAGCATATTTTAATGGAAAGCCTAACATTTTTTTCACCCTTCCACTAAAATGGAATTTTCCCAGAAATGTATTTCAAATAAATGTTCTAGCTATTTATTATATAATATTATAACCACAAAAAAACTGGAAAAAAAGAAAAAGTTCAGTAAAGTGGCACAAGGTAAGCGATAGATATGGTCACTCTACCATTCATCGCGAGATACTTTTGAAAGTTCCTGTTACAGGTTTTCCTTTTGATAGAATGTTGAAGAGTTTTGTTTTCGAGCATTCTTACCCTGTGAGGTTACACTCTAGGGAAGATTGGTCAAGACTGGGTCCTTCTGGTGTGATACCTGATAATTACTTCCGGTGTTACACGGACGGTTCCAGAATGGATGGTATGTCTGGAACTGCGGCCTATTTTGAGACCGGAGATCATTTGGCATTAACTCTTGGTGAATGGACCACAGTCTTCCAGACTGAGGTTTATGCTATTCTTTGTTGTGACTTGGTTGACAAGGTACGTAACTTAAAAAGGTGTTAGTATCTGCTCAAACAGCCAAGCTGCGCTGAAGGTGCTGAGTTCATGTATCTTCACTTCCAGGTTGGTGTTAGAATGTTCTAAAAGACTGAAAGAGCTTTCTTCTCTGAAGGATGTGCTTCTAGTATGTAGTGGGAATTTTTGGAAATGAGCAGGTGGATAGATTTGCCAAATTAGGCGCCTCTCTTCCTTTCATTGGTCCCGAGCCTCTGTTGGCGTGTCTTCTGGCACCTTTATGGATGAGCTCAGTTGGATTTCGGCAGTCCAACATGCTCATCGGGGGTCCGGACAAGGCCATAATAATGGAGTTGTTGAGAAGAGAAATTGGGTTGATTGAATAAACGAGATATGAAGACACTGCTATAATGTAGCAATAAGTTTACACAAACTGCACTAGACTTTATAATGATTTTGATAGAATAAAAGGTGGGAGTAGAGATATGACACGATGCGATGTATTAATCTGATATACAGGTTGAATCTGATAGACAGATCTTGATAGATTCCCACTGGCTTATATACACAGGTTCTCCCACTCTAGCCTGCTAAAGTCAGAGAGTAGTATCTGTTAACCAGAGAGGGCCTGTCTTCTCCCTGTTCTCTCTGGTTAACAGATACTATTCTCTGTTCTCTCTGCTGTGGTTGCATTATCTCTGCGGTACCGTTACAGACCATTAGTGAGACGTTCCTGTGTTTTTCACGGAGCTCTCTCAAGCATCTGAATGGATCTATCTCTTATTGGACGTTGTGATTTAAGGAGACATCTCTACATAATGCGGTTCATGCCGGATCCATTTTGTAGAGTCTGTGAGTCAGAGGAGGTCACACCCAGCCATCTTATGACTGATTGCCTGGATTGTTAGGAAATTAGGTTCAGGACCTTTGGTCGGAATAGGATATCTGTGGAAGAGCTTAGGGTATTTCCGCTTAAGTTTAATGTCCGATTTATTCGGAATGCGGGGAACCATAAATGGATTAGATCTGGGTCTGGAGTTTTGTTCTAGACCCGGTTTGTGGTTGTTTTTCTTGGGGTAGCTATATGGGCCCAGTGAGGCTTTGGATAGCCGTAGGATTTGGTCCCTTCCCACAGACAAATAATAATAATAATAAAGTGGCACTTCTGGTTGATGGATATTGCCCAAAATATTTATGCCTGATGCGTGGGTAGAACCTAAACGAAATACCAAGTTTTAAGCTTCCTATAACTTTTCGCTTTTTACACCGACCCACACACACGCACCACTTCATAAAAACCACTTTTTGACGCAGAAACCTCAAAACGTTTAATTTCAAAATTGAAACGTAATTTTGAAAATTAACCGATGAAAAAATTAATTTCAAAATTAGAGAAAGTAATAAGAGTTGAAGAAGTGAAAACAATAAAATAGAAAGGAATACACTTTCTCAATGAAGTGAGTTCAATAAATTGTTCAATAACATTTTTTACTTTCTCTTACTTCTAGTAAGAGGAAGTATTGTAATCGTGTCAAATTTTCGATATCGAGTTTTCACCGGAAATATCCGTTTTGAGGTCCCCTGAGTCCAAAAAAGTTGTTTTTAGCAAATGGTCTGTTGTGTGTATGTGTGTGTGTACGTGTATGTGAACAGCATAGCTCAAAAACGAAAAATCGCAGAAAGTTCAAACTCGATATTCCGTTTGGATATCACCATGGGATCTGACAGTAGGCCAGCGGTCAAAATTCCTCGACCAGAAGTTTCTTTAAACTTGTTACATCAACTACACTTACAAAGATCTACAATTTTTATTTGTAACATTTCTCTGGGAAAATTGATTTAATGGCCCCTTCTGGGGGAGGGGTGGGGTTAGGTTACCCTCTAAAGTGCTATTTCAGGTTATTACACAATTCGGTCATTTAAATAATGTTAATTAGAATTAAATATGTTGTTGAAATTCCGAGTTTGAGAAAAATCGGAAAACCGGAAGTGCTTTTGTTTTAACACTTTACTAAATATGATTTTTTCACTTTTTCGCGATTTTCTCAAAAATGGCCCCGACGATTTTCTTGAAACTACACATATAAACTAAACATTCAAAGATCTACAACTTTTATATAAAACATTTCTCTGGGAAAATTCATTTAAGGGCACTTTTAGGAGAGGGGTAGGGTTACAGCTTCCTCTAAAGTGCTATCATACTTGATTATACAACTCTATCATCCAAATGAAATTAATTAGAAATAAATAGTTGGCCAAAATTCCGGGTGTGAAGAAAATCAGTAAACCGGAAGTGCGCTTTTACTGAATAGTTTTTTCAGTTTTCGACAAATTTCTATAAATTTGGTACACAAACTATAAAATTTGTCAATTATAATTTTGATAACTGGAGTAAGAGAAAGTTGTGTGAGTGTTTCACACCAGATTTTTTTTTTTAAAAATCATTCCTTTAAGTTATATGTCATCTATATACATAATACATTCAACTAATTTGATGACTTATTGTCATAAAACTGTAGGCAATATGGACTGTTACCTTCTTAAACTGGTTATCTCACCTACACTAAGGTTAACTTGTCTATAAAAAAAATAAATAAATAAAAAGTATTTATTTGCCCGTAGGTGTATTCAAGGGCAAATTCGTAGGCTTTGTAAAAAAAAATCATCATCTATATTATATATTTTTGTTATCTTTAAATCTTAATATAGCTGCTATATAGGCATTAAAATGTTTTTTAATTTTTTTAATACAAATGATAATTAATCACTTATCGGGATATATATATATTATATATCATTGTTAATTATATTGGAGAACAATTTTTCAAAACGTTCATCAATTAAAAGTATTTAAAATGTTTTGAAAGGAATAAATTATAAACAGATGTTTCTTATTTAATTTTTTTTTTTTTTTTTTTTTTTAACACTGTGTGCCTACATGGATTTTTTTTTGTTTTTTTTTATTTATTTATCGAAAGAACAATATGTCTTCTCTATGGATTATATTGGAATTTCTGTGGACTAGAAGGCAGCTTTTATTTACCTATTTGAAAAGTTAATATTAGTGCCCGATTGTTAGAGCTAAGCTAATTTTAGTAGTTTATTGTTGTTAGTAAGGTATAGTGTGGCTAAAGCTGTAAGCTACAAGACTAGGTTGGAATAGTACAGAGACAGGCCGATCCATTCGCCGGCTGATTTATTCGCCCACGCCCTATCCAGATGACACTATAAACTGTCTATACTATTTACCAGATCAGAGAGAGAGAGAGACGGAAGCAAATACCCCTTCTCTAAAAGGTATGTGTACATTGTTAGTTGCTACGTTAAAGACAGCATGCTTCCTCATTTATGCTAAATAATACACATAATGTTTTAATATAAACACTACAGGATTAGGAGCCTTCCCCTGCTTACATTAAAATCTTATTTGCCAATTTAAATAAGCCGACTTAGAATTGAGGCATACAACAATTTTCATTATGTTTCCATGTTTAGAAAAAATTTTGATGTGCACTAAATACAAGACTTTCTTCTTATTGCTGTTAATATAATTATATATAAAATAACAATTTTACTTTATATACTTCGAAGTTTAATAAATTGATCAAACATAAATATAGAAATGAAGGGAGGACAAGTACCCCTCTCTCCCGGGGTAGCAGACTCCGTAAATCACACTGTAATTCGGAAGAGAGAGAACCAATAACATTGAACCAACACCAGATAACTTGAAATTAATATAGAACTACCAAAAAATCAATTCCTTCGAAAAATGTTACTGATTCGTTTTTATTTAGGTAATCAGTGTAATAAGTTTTAGCCGCAGAGAGGGATCAAAAGCAGAGAGAGAGAGAGAGAGAGAGAGACAAAATTGAGAATCTCACTCGCTACTTAGGCCAGATTAGAGTGGGAGTCTCTGTATATATACAGCTGCGCTAGCCCTACAAGGGACATTCTTCAGAACAGTTTATATAGCAATTACAACGCGCCAGCAACCAACGGCTATCTTTCTTCTAAGCTCGGATCGAAAATGTTGAAGCTGGTCGAAACGTGGGATTCGAAGATAAGACGCTACCACCAATGTAAGAAGGGTTTTTTGATAAATAAGCTAAAATGAATGCTGAACACTGTATATAATTAACAAGAGATACAAAACTGCTAGGACTTTACACGTAAATTGAAATTAGAGATTTAGATTGAATAAAGAGAAAGATAGTAAGTTGGTTGCTGGGGCGTTGTAACTGCTGTATAAACTGTTCTAAAGACTGCCCCATGTAGGGCTAGCGCAGCTGTATATGTACAGAGTCTCCCACTCTAGTTTCTGGCCTAAGTAGCGAGTAAGATTCTCAATTTTGTCTCTCTCTCTCTCTGCTTTGGATCCCTCCTTTCGGATCCTATTACATCAGTATTCCTTAAACTTAAGACTACAATCAGTCTATAATACTTCATTTACAGTTGTTTTTTAAAAGAAAATTCAATAAAAAAAAAAACTCGAAAAACCTAATATAATGTAAAGTCGTAATTCCGGTTTAACCAATTTTCACTCAAATTATTAATATATCGCGGAATCATACATTGTACTGCAGTGGTTCTTTAGAGGAAAACTTAAACGCTACTGTTTCTCAAGTACCCCCATCCCCAAAAATCAATCTTTCCAGGAAAATATTTCAAATAAATGTGGTGGTAATTAATAGCTAGAAAGTGAATACCAATTTGAGCCAACTGCGATTCATTCGTTTTTCAGCTTATTTTGTTTATCCTTTTCAGTACTAATACATGCCACATTGTAAATAATCCAATCCTATTTCTAGGCGGACCATATGAATGAAGTTGAAGATTCAAATAAAATTTGAGCTTCTAAATAAAATATAAATTATATATGTTTCTGGATTTAGCATTATTATTATTATTATTCAAAGAAGGGGAGGGCAAAACGCTACGCTATCCAAAGCCTCCCTAGGCCCAATAGGTACCCCTAAAGAATAACAACTACTGGGACTAGAACAAAAGTCCACGCCCAGGTTTTAACCATCTAAGTTTCACCACAGACCGAACAAACGGGGACCAAAACTTTAAAAGGACATAGCTTATGATCCTCTGCCGATATCCTATTCCGGCCGAAGGTCCTAAACCTAATCTCCTCACAGCCCAAACAATCCGTCATCAGATGCATGGGTGTTTCCTCCTCCGTTACACAAACTCTACAAAAGGAGTCAGCCATGAGTCCCATTGTATAGAGATGTCTCCTTAAGCCACAATGCTCAGTGAGGAAGCCAACCAGATGCCTGAGAGAGGTCCGTGAAAAACATCGGGAACCCGCTACTCAAAGCTCCGTCCGGACCCCCAAAGAGAATCATAGACTGCCAACAACCTACTGCACTCATCCATAAGGATGAGTGCGGTGAGGACATCCACGTCTGGAAGTCTGACAAACCTGTGCCAAAAGACACACCAACAGCAGGCTCTGGACCAATGAAAGGGAGAGAGGCGCCTAATTTGGCAAACCTATCCACCTCCTCATTCCCAAAGATTACCATATGCACATCCTTCAATGAAGAAAGATCTTCCAGTCTTTTAGAACATTCCAACATCAATTTAGAAGTGAAGACACATGAGCTAAGCGCCTTCAACGCAGCCTGGCTGTCCGAGCAGATACAAACACCTTCTGGATTTAGCATACATCAATACTTATATTTCCATCAAAAATAAAATTCTAAAATTAATACGATCGTAATACTTCTTGTTGAAAGTAGAATACAGTAGGAGAAAAATAAAAATAAAAAACAATCAAGGCTAAATTGATTATAATATTTCTTTCTGATGTCCGCTTGACTTGAAAATAAAATCTGATTATTCAATATATATACAATTTCTATCACTGGTTGATCTTTCCATTTCCATTTCCCACTTCCACCGCTGGTAAAAATGTTTCAACAATTCAATAAAGTCTAATAAATTTCCAGCTGGAAAAATATTCTTCCGTTTCGTTAAGCATTGTTTAACACAAGTTATAATATAATAATAAAAATAATAAAAAAGACGATCTAAAACAATTTTTCACTTCAATTATTACTGGTTTGTTTTATTTTATATTGAATATATAATTATGGAAATAAAATAAGACTATATAGATCGGGAAAAAAATCAATAATGACCGGAAAGGTCATGGAAATAAAGAAAGTTTGAGTAAAAATCAGTAGCTGAAATCACTGTCACTCATGATTAACTTATCATGATGGTGAAGCTATACCGTATTTAATATAATACAGATAGTGAAATGTGCGACTGTCAAATTGTCAGATATGGATATGACTAAAGTTGAATAACTTAAGCATGATGGGCAGAACAATAAGATATATAGTACGCCTATAATAGAGACTTGGAGAGCTAATATAATCTGCTAGTATAATAATAGTAAGAGGAAATGAAACAATAAATATACATATCAAATAACTCTCCTATAGTCTATATCACAATGTTAATTCTAGATACACTACTATTCATAACTTATTCCTTGTTGAACTTAATTAATTAAGTACATATACGTTTAACTGATCAAACATTTCATTAGACAAGAAATAATTATTGCTATAAATCAATTATTATTCATTAAAGATTAATAATTATCGTATAATTATTAATATTTTTATTTAAACAAATAAATGCTAAATATAAACCAAAACAGGAAACCACTATATCCGCTATAATCAGTATAGAAATTTATAGCGCGGGAACTCACTCCAAATAAACAAGATTTTGCACTCAAAATAAAACAAGATTACACAAATTTTTTAAATTCAACATAATATTTCCTCCCCCTTAGTTTAGATTAGATTATTTGCAGGATTTAACAAATCAAATATGTCAAATAATTTTTTTTTTCGAAATTCATCTAGTCTTTCTTTAGTTGGCTCTTCTCAAAGTCTTGAGATGCTACAAGAGCCTATTAAGATGATTCAAGCTCCTTTTTTGCTTGACCTATTTTTTCGCATTTTTTTTGTTTTTTGTTTGTAAGTAGTTGGAGTAGCGGGTCTGAAGAATCAGTAACATCATTTTGGTTGTCTTTACCCTTGTTTTTCCCCGGCTCCTACTTGGGACTAAATAACTTGAATAGAAACACAAGAAAAGAAGAGGAGATTACATCATCACTTATAACTTAACTAGCCGCAAATTTAACTATATAGGTTATTAGGAACGGTACAGCAGTTTATCCATAATTTATAACTGGCATACAAAGATTACACATTGTAAAATTGGAGTCTAAAAGTAAAAGAGTAGTTACATTTTTTACTTTCTCTTACTCCTAGTAAGAGGAAGTATTGTAATCGTGTCAAATTTTCGATATTGAATTTTCACCGGAAATATCCTTTTGAGCTTTCCTGAGTCCAAAAAAGTAGTTTTTAGCAAATGGTCCCTGTGTGTGTATGTATGTGAACAGCATAGCTCAAAAACGAAAAATCGTAGAAAGTTCGAACTTGATATTACGTTTATGTATCACCATGGAATCTGACGGTGCGTTATGTGTCAATATTCCTCAACCGGAAGTACCACGTTACTAGTTTTTTTTTTTACGTGTTAGCGATTTTCTCAAAAATGGCTCCGACGATTTTCTTTAAACTTGTTATATCAACTACACATACAAAGAGCTACAACTTTTATTTGAAACATTTCTCCAAGAAAATTCATTTAAGGGCATTTTTCAGGGGGGAAGGGTGGGGTTAGGTTTCCATCTAAAGTGCTATTTCAGTTTATTAGACAATTCTGTCATCTAAATAATGTTAATTAGAATTAAGTATGTTGTTGAAATTCCGAGTTTGAAAAAAATCAGATAACCGCAAGTGCGTTTGTTTTGACACTTTACTAAATGATTCTTTCATTTTTCGCGATTTTCTCAATGGCTCCGACGATTTTCTTGAAACTTCGTATACAAAATAAAAATGCAAAGATCTACATCTTTTATTTAAGACATTTCTCTGGAAAAATTCATGTAAGGGCAGTTTTAGGGGAGGGGTGGGGTTGCAGCTTCCCCTAAAGTGGTATCATAGTTGATTATACAATTCTATCATCCAAACAAAATTAATTTCTAATTAAACCGATGGCCAAAATTCTAAGTTTTAAAAAAATTGTAAGCCGGAAGTGCGCTTATGCTGAACAGCTTTTTCAGTTTTCGACGAATTTCGTTATATTTGGTACACAAACTATAACATTTGTCAATTATAATTTTGAGAACAGGAGTAAGAGAAAGTTGTGTGAGTGTTTCACACCAGATTGCACATTGTAAAATTGGAGTCTAAAAGTAAAAGAGTAGTTACATTTTTTTTTTTTAATTTAAGGCGCGTCAATATCTATGTTCACTGGCACCCGAAGCCTTCTAATACCACTGCCGGCCTCCGAAAGTGTTCTCCCGTTACAGACAACACTATCTATCGCCGGATACTGAGCTGTAGAAGCTCCTAGGAAGGAAAAAAATCTAAGGACAGTACAGCTAGACTCGAACCCGGGTCCTCCGCATGGGAGTCCAATACGCTAACCACTGAGCTATAATCCCTTCCCTAAAGATTAGTTATTATAAATATTTTAAAAAACTTACATTTAACACTCACAAGACTTTCCCCTATTGCTTCTAACAAAATAAATATAATTTATAAAATGACGAACGTCCTTTATACTTTAGATTTTATCTATTTGTCCAAACGGTAGTAGAGATTTGGAGGGGGACATGTACCTTAAATGGATTTCCCTCAACAACCGCTTCAGACTACTTGCTAGACTTCTTGACAAGCGCTCCAAACTCACTCTACAGAATAAAAGACAACTCTATACTTCACTACTGGCACCCATCTGGATATACGGACTAGAACTCTACGGAACCACAAAACGTACTAACCTCAACAGAATACAAACCCTGCAGTCCAAAATACTCCCACGCATAGTCGATGTTCCTTATAATGTTTCCAACCATACAATCCACACAGATCTGAAGATTTTTTTAGTCCACGATACAGCAAAGCTCCGGTACAAAAAAATTCCACAGCAGACTCCCCCCTTCATCCCAATCCTCTCGCCCAAAACCTCTCCTCCACCGCACTTCCAGGCAATCCTACATAGGCGATTGAAACGTCGTTGGCCCCGGCGACCTTCTGAGTGACCAATGATAGTTGTCACTGGATAACTACCATTCATGACCGTCACGTCATTGTTCCTACTTAAAATTAGCTATTTACTTGTTACATATTTATTTATGTAGTTGTAATAAACCAATTAAAAAAAAAAAGTCACAGAACTTCGCAAACTACCTAAAATCAATTTTTTGGGGGGAAAATGTTATAAATAGGTTAATGGTCTCTGGAGTTAGCATTTCAAATTTCTAACGGAATCCGATATAGTTGTTTTCGAGAAAATTATTAAAAAAAAAAAAAGAAAAACTCGGAAGACTTATTCTACAAATTTCCACTTTCCCATGAAATGTTGCAAATATTTTAAAATATTTATTGTTTATAGATAGTATACGAAGTTTAAAGACAATCGTGGGAGCTGTTTTCGAGAAAAATCGCGAAAAACTAAACAAAAAAAATCTGGTATGAAACACTCACACAACTTTCTCTTACTCCAGTTCTCAAAATTATAATTGACAAATTTTATAGTTTGTATACCAAATTTAATGAAATTCGTCGAAAACTGAAAATACTGTCCACTAAGAGCGCACTTCCGGTTTTACTAATTTTCTTGAAACTCGGAATTTCACCCATCTATTTATTTTTAATTAATTATGTTTGGATGACAGAATTATAATCAACTATTATAGCACTTTAGAGAAAAACATAACCCCACCCCTCCCCTAAAAGCGTCCTCAAAAGAATTTTCCCAGAGAAATGTTTTAAATAAAAGTTGTAGATCTTTGCATGTTTAGTTTATATAAGAAGTTTCAAAAAAATCGTCGCAGCCATTTTTGAGAAAATTGCGAAAAAGTGAATAAATCATTTAGTAAAGTGGTAAAGTAAAGAAACTTTCGGTTATCCGATTTTTTTCAAACTCGGAATTTCAACAACATATTTAATTCTAATTAACATTATTTAGATGACAGAATTGTCTAATAAACTGAAATGGCACTTTAGATGGAAACCTAACCCCACCCCTCTCCCAAAAGTGCCCTTTAATGCAGTTTGCCGGCGAAATGTTACAAATAAAAGTTGTAGCTCTTTGTATGTGTGGTTGATGTTACAAGTTTAAAGAAAATCGTCCGAGCCATTTTTTAGAAAATCGCAAAAAAGTAAAAAATCCAACTAGTAAAGGGGTACTTCCGGTTAAGGAATTTTGACAGATAACGTAGTGTCAGATCCCATGGTGATACCTAAACGGAATATCAAGTTCGAACTTTGTACGATTTTCCGTTTTTGAGCTATGCTGTTCACATACATACATACATACATACATACATACACACACACACACACACACACACACACACACACCCAAACACACACCATTTGCTAAAAACAACTTTTTTGGACTCAGGGGACCTCAAAACGGATATTTCCGGTGAAAACTCGATATCGAAAATTTGACACGATTACAATATTTCCTCTTACTAGGAGTAAGTAAAAAATTCAGTAAACCATTCGGTAATTTCCAACTGAATGGATTTTTGCCCCTCGAAACCCTTAATATTAGATGTGATGGTAGTATCTAAACGGCATACCAATTCGGAGCATCCTGCTATTTGTCGTTTTTTTTAGGTATGTTGTACATACATACAAACTATGCAAACCATTAGCTAAAAACATTTGTTTCATACACGGGAGACCTCAAAACATGTATTTCCGGTGAAAAAATCAATTTCGAAAGTTTGACACGATTGTAATACTTCCTGTCTTAGTAGGGAGAAGAGAAAGTAAAAATCAGTATATTATTTTTCATAAACAAATAACAAACAAATTAATAAAAGAGAAGCGAACTATAAAAAATACAAATATATTTATTCTTCTGTGACATAGTAAAAATATAACAAAGACAAAAGGCGCGTAGTAAACAAGAGAAACAGTAATTTACCGTTATAAGGCGAGAGAGAGAGATAGACAAATGTAATCGTATATCGTAAAATTTTTGAATGTATATACCGAAAGGGCACACACCTACCACCTACCTACCCATACTCAACAGTTTCAGTTTCTTTCTCTTTCACTCTCTAATTCTCTCATAAACACAAACATACTTTTAGGGAGTGGATGAATTGTTTAGCACATTTAAAACAAAGCGACATTTATATGAACAGATATATGAAGATACAACTTGCTTTAATTAACAACAATGACATACGTGTTCACATGCATTTTGTTGACGTGAATATATCAATCAAAACATTAATGAAGAGTCAAACAAAATAACATAACTTATATGTGTAGAGTTACATATGGTATTACACTATGATCAGTAAGTGATTGAGGGGAAACCAGGGAGGAAATATTGAGACGATTGTATTGATGAGGCTTTCAGAAATGCGATTTAGATGGGCACAGATGATTACTGGTGACTCCTTCATACTTGGAACTTCTTTGACACTTTCGGAACTTCACACGAGAAACACGAGTAAGAAAAAGCTATATCCGTGTGAGAAAAAGCTATGATTAAGAAACAGTTCTCTTAATAATAATCTGTAATATTTCAATTAGTGGGAACCTCCCCTAAAAATCAGTTTTTATATGGATTTTTTGCCATTCTAAATAAACAGTTTATTTAATGGGATTTATAACATCGGAGGGAAGTATTAGCTGGGTTGCTTTTTTGACAAGGGATCTGCCATTTCAATGCCCGCCAATCCAGTAAGCCCTTTAACCCAGATTAAATGTACAGATCTATCAGAGTTTTAAGGATGTTGTTCATTAAAATGATCGTCCTCAAAAATTTTAGATAAAGCGATTGAACTTTCATTCAAACTAGTAGCTAGTTCAAGGATTTATTTATTACGATCAGTACAGCATTATATACCAAGGTGATGCCAAGAAGTCTGTACTCTTAGCTAGCATTATTTTAGGAGGTGAATATAGAACAACCAACTCCATTCGGATCTTTGGAACAGTCAGTGTACAGGAGATTGACGGTGGAGTATTGAGACTGCAGATCAGCAAGGAATAATAAGACGTTATTAGAGAGGTTAACATTATAATGGTAAAATTCTGTCAATATATCAAGAAAATTTTCCATGATAGTCTGCTTCTTTTGTGGTCATCAATCGGTTTCGGACGTTCCCCCTTAAGTGTGTCAACTAAATTTGCTCTTTGCAAGTCTATGTTATTAAACTGTTTGGACAAAAACATCCTATGATGGGCGGCGAATGCTCGAAACCGGTCGCTGATCACAAAAAAGAAGCAGGCTATTACGGAAAATATTTCTGATGCTTTCCAGCTCTGCAGAACCAATCACAAACATCGGTCAATATATATATTTGGAGCATATGGACAGGAATAGGTAATCATATGGAAAGATAGGGAGTAGTAGGTCAGTTCGTTCAAGAGATGATTTAAATTGTGAGACTTCACAAAATTGTTCGACCAACAGTGACTGATAACCAACTTATCAAGTTGATATATACAGAGCTGAAAATACCGTCTAAATAATGCAGAGTATATATATAATACTCTCCCTCTCTCACTCTCTCTCTCTCTACTCTCTCTCTTATATAGAATATATATATATTATATATTTTGCTTCATTGCTATTTTTTAAACATTTTTTTTACTTTTTTTTATTTATTTGCAATGTTTATAAGTATATAATAACTATAAATTTTGTAAAACTATCCTAAAAGTTCGAAATCATACTTTATTACTGCAAAGGTATAATTCGGGACTTTTACTTCTTTACCTCTTGCTAAATCATGGCCAACCTCTCTCAACCACAGTTTAACATTCGAAACTTCGTCCAAAGTCTTTATAGAGCTTTCAAATTTATTATCGTTAATTTACTTTGCTATCTCTATGGACAGTATCGAAAAACTCAGTAACAGAAACGTTGTAATTGATAATTTTGTTTATTAATTGCCTTACCCGAACTTCTCCATCCACCCTAGATGGTGCTCTATAAATATCAACAAACATAAATCCAAAACCATCTCCATAAATACAAACAATCATTAAATTTCATATTATCATTGTATTTCAAATAAAATTTCATTTTAAGAAATATTAAAATTAATACTGTAATTCAATATTGATATCAATGAAGGTCTGGTAGATTGGTTATTTTGCATGGAATACGATAACCACTTAAAAGAAAATTCCCCAAAGGGGACCAACTCTTAGTTTACAAATAGAAATCTAAATATTGCACAATATTGTAATAACGTAACTAAAAAAAAAAAAAAAAGAGAAGAGAGAATTAAAAGAAGAAGAAAACTAAAAAAGTTGATTAACATCAGTGACGCAATATAATCTAGTACAGATGCATTAATTTCAAACTAAACAAAGGTTTAGAGAATAATAAAACCGGAATTGTACAATTTGTTCTAACAATCAGACCAGCTGACGTGTAGTAGAGTACCGTCTGTTAATCCTGAAGTTCGCTCACTCTTCTTACTCTCTCATTCTGAGATGTTTTCTATTTAAAAGGTATTGGGGTGAAAGTGCATCACCCACGATGTAGAGTGATTAACAATGATGTGACTTAGATAGAGAAGAAACCAATGGAGAAGATGGATGGAATATATTGTCCCATCGTGGGAACTTACAGAACTGTTACAGAAATTTATTCGGTTAAAGTCGTCGAAACTCGACAATTTCTTGTCGAGTCACCGATGTTATACTCTACTTATGTAGTCCTATCCTACACACTAATAACACATTCAAACTTTTTACTTTCTCTTACTCCTAGTAAGAGGAAGTATTGTAATCGTGTCAAATTTTCGATATCGAGTTTTCACCGAAAATATCCGTTTTAAGGTCCCTTGAGTCCAAAAAAGTGGTTTTTAGCAAAGGGTGTGTGTGTGTTTATATGTATGTGAACAGCATAGCTCAAAAACGAAAAACCGTAGGAAGTTGAAACTTGATATTCCGTTTAGGTATCACCATGGCATCTGACAGTGGGTCATCTGTCAGAATTCCTTAACCGGAAGTATCACTTGACTTGTTGTTGTTTTTTTTTTTTACTTTTTTGCATTTCTCTCAAAAATGGCTCTGACGATTTTCTTTAAACTTGGAATATCAACTACACATACAAAGAGCTACAACTTTTATTTGAAACATTTCTCAGGGAAAATCCCATTTAAGGGCAGTTATGGGGGAGGGGTGGGGTTAGGTTTCATCTAAAGTGCTATTTCAATTTATTAAACAATTCTATCATCTAAATAATATTAATTAAAATTGAATATGATGTTGAAATTTCGAATTTCAAAAAAATCGGATAACCGGAGGTGCGTTTACATTACCACTTTACTAAATGATTTTTTTCACTTTT
>JAAEAF010005295.1:0-56512 GCA_011037195.1 Triatoma infestans | reverse complement strand
TTTGGTGGAATTGTGGGCCGCTTTAACTAGTGGTAGATCTTTGTGCCAATTTTTATCAGTTTGCACATAGTGCGATGAATTGTTGGCAATGTCACTATGCACACGCTCTAGACGACCATTAGAAGCCGGATGATATGGCGTTGTGCACACTTTTTTAATTTTTAGTAGCTCACAGATCTGTAGTATAATTGTGGATGTAAAGTTCGTACCCAGATCTGTAAGAAGATATTTAGGCGCCCCGTAACCGGTGAATATATTGTTAACGGTAATTTGTGCAATGGTTTCAGCTTTTTGGTTAGTCATGGGAAACATCTCCAAATAGCGTGAATATTGACAAATTATCGTTAATATATATTTATATTCTTCACCTGTATCGCTGTTGACAGATGCATCCAGTGGTCCAACTACGTCAACGGAAATAGCTGGCCAGACATTTTTTGGCTCACTGAATTTACTTAAAGGTGGCTTATAGGGATCTTTTGTTTTCCTTGTGGCACAGCTATAGCAGGTTTGAACGTATTTTTGTATATCATTAGAGATGTTTGGCCACGTAAATTATGTTTTTATACGTTCATACGTTTTCTGCCTACCATAATGTGCTGACAGAGAATTATCATGATAAAGGCGAAGTACTTTATCAATCAACCCCGACGGTACTAGAATGCAATTATCTGAAATTGTGATTAAAATACCTAGATCATTTGCTTTATAATTTTTATAATTTCTAAGCTACTGGCATTCTGGGTCATCAGATTGGTGCTGAACAATTTCGAGTATATCAATATTACAATAATACTCATCATTACTTGTGTTTGGTAGGAATTGATGTAACCTATGTATCTGCTTAGAGCATCTGAATTGATGTAATTATTTAGAGCATCAGCATGCAGATATTTTTCCCCGATCTATGTTCTATATAGAAGTCAAATTCACTTAATTTAAGCTACTATCTGTACAATTTTGAATGACGATCTTTTAGATATTTGAGCCACTGTAGAGCTGAGTGTCGGTAATTATTTTGAATTTGTACCCGTAAATTATATAGCGATACTGTTTGCAACCAAAGAGAATTGATTTCCGTTGTACTAAGTTTGGATTCAGTATCTGTAAGTACGCTTGAAGGAAAAGCTATAGGACACATTTCCATTTATCTGTTAGCTCAGAATTGCCGAGATGACTATGTTGCTTGCATCCGTTGTTAAAATAAATTCATAATCATAATTGGGGTCTGCTAGAATAGATGGTGATATTAATTTTTGTTTTAGAATTTGAAATTCTATATACATTGGAGAGACTATATGAACTTAATATTTTTCTTAGTTAAGTAGTTAAAGGCTTGGCTATTTCCGCAAAATTATTAATGACTTTGCGGTAAAAACCTACAAATCCTAGAAATGCCCTTACACCTTTTAATTTTTTCGGAATTCGGATCACACTATTACTGATTTCACAAAATTTCGTCCACCACAATGCTATTAGCTGCACCGGTACAATTTTTTTATCTTCAAAAATTATTCATTAATAATTACTTTTCATTTACTCTTGAACATTTTCACTCTTTACTAACCTTATTTTTAAACATTTATTTTCTATAACCCTTATTTTCCATAGTTTTTATCATTTGTATATAAAATAAAATACACACACAAAAGTATTTATCATTCCTAGAAGGAACAAAACAGTTGTTTAACTTATATATAAATAAAAATAAAAATAAAATACAGATGTAAGTAGAATAATGTGTGTTTATAGATATATACAATCAAAATAAAAATAAAAAAAACATATTACGCTAAGGTATACAAAATAAATGAATAAAATAAGAAATAATAAAACATAAAAAATAATAATAATAATAATAATAATAAATTAGATTTGAATGAAATGGATAAAATCACACTGCGGTATTGAAGGCAATGAATACGCAAGTGTAGCTGCGAAAGAGACTGCCCAAGACGAATTGCTACAAAGCCCCAAATTCAGCAGTAAAACGGATATTAAGGCAGAGGGCTTTTCAAAGTATTGCCAAGGACTACAGAAATTTAGAAACATTTTATCTCTCTCATTCACTTCCTCTTTCTTTTTCTTTTCCTTCTCTATGACAATCATGAGAACACATCATCATCACTAGCTTCAGCATCCCTAGCTTTTAATATCAGCTAGTTCTCATCATCATGCTTCAACATCAACATTACTAGCTCTCAACATCATAATTACTAACTTTCTCAATATCAGCTAGTTTTCAATAACATCGCTAGCTTCAAAAACCCAGGCTAGCGATACTTTTACAAAACTCGTAGTGCTACAACAGCCAGCATCACGCTCACATTTTTCACATTTGAAAAATTTCTTCAGAAGAAGGGTGATGTAATGGGATCCGAATCATCAAAGATTCATAGGATCCGAAGAGAGGAATCAATCCAGTTACTCACTACTTAGACCAGACTAGGGTGGGAGATTCCATATATATATATATTGCCGAGCTAGCCCTACAGGAGAACAGTTTTACAACAGTTTACGACCAGTTAACAACGAGTCAGCAACCTTCTATCAACTTTCTAATCTTTATATATCTCTCGCTACCTAACTTCTATAACTTGTAAAGTTCTTGCAGTTTGTGTGTTCTGTCATTATACAGTTTTCAACATTTATTTTAGCTTCTCTCTCCTTCTCACATCCATTATATAAATTGTATTAAAAGGAGTAAGAGAAAATCGTGTGATTGGGTTTCCACCAGATTTTTTTGTAGAAAAAATACACATAATATACGTATATACGCAACTATAACCTGCAATAATAAAAATGTTAAGAATTCACTCATCCACTCTGCTCTACTGCACTGGAAGTTCCGAAGAAGGATATTAATAGTGGCCATATAAATGTTTAATTAAATAATTATAATTCCAATTATTAACTGGATAACAATATCATGCAAAATATCATTATTGTCATAAATTATTTTAAAACTCATTTATATGTTTGACGATTTTATTAATGAAACAATTTTGAATGGAAAAGTAAACTCAAAAAAGTCTTTTCCAGAGTGAATATTTTTACTAAACACAATATTTCAAGGAATTAATAATACATCGCATTTTCATTAGTATCAAATATTCAATCTTTAGAAAGGCCTAAGAAATATTATAGAATTTATGCAGTAACCATTCATGTTTGAACATAATTTAATGGAATTATAATTATTCTGTATTTTATGGAAGCCGAGCTCATTTTATTTTAAATTTTTATAGCAATACTATCACAGAGAATCCAGAGTGCCACATAAAGTCAACACAAACATGGACCACTATAAATCCCCAGCCTAACTTTTTTACTGTAGGTTGGGATATGTAACAGTCTCTTGCAGTTACATATCCTTCGATGTCTTCACTTCTTTCTCTTCAACACACTGGACACTGGACACAGTTTGAAATATTATAATCCCAAAATTGTAGAACGCATTACTATTTCTGGGCGGAATTTGGTATATCCATGGACTAATTTTTTTCTAACGCACTAGTTAAAATAATCATTTATTTAGGTAATAAAGAATACTAAGAACTCCCGTTATACAACGCTCCCGCATTACCTGTCAAAAAGAATAATAATAATAATAATCGAGTGATTTTTTGTTTTTTTTAACGGTGAGTGAGCATGTCTGCGGATAGTAGGGGCCAAGAGCCCCCAGAAAATCAGAAGATGAGTACAGATAAGTCAGAAATTATAAACAACAAAGTAACAGAAAACATTAACACCCAACTAACAACTAACAATACGCTAACTAATGTTAATTACAGTAACCAACACGAGGAAATGGAAATGGATTCACTAACTCCAAAAATTAACCCACATAAACGACCAGCTGATTCTAATAATAATGGTTCAAGGAAAGTGCATGTTCATGAAAATAAATTTTCGGTAAATCAAAATAAACAATAAAAAACGATTATATGAATAAAGCTTTAAACAATAGATACAAAATGAACGACAAAGAGCCCTATGTAGTGTACCTAGAAGGCAACCGCGGTAATCTGGGGAAAGTGCCTAGGATGGCACTGGGTTAGTGGTTGTTGAAATCAACTCCCTCGCTTAGAGACAATATTATTAACATCGCTGTGAGCGGCAAAAACCGTATAAAAATAACAACAAAAAACCCTCAAGCAGCAAATGATCTACTAACTCTGGAAACCCTTAAAGAGAGGGAAATAACAGCATATATCCCCAACTTTAGGGTTCAAAGCTCAGGTGTGATCAGAGATGTGGATATCGAATTGGATGAACAAGAAATAATAACGGAATTAATCTCTGCTGTTACACCTATAAATGTTAGAAGGGTACCAAAGACAACCTATAACCAAAATAACCCAGTTTATGAAAAAACTCCGGTCTGTTTTATAACATTTGATGGTCAGTCATTACCCGAATATTTAACACTATATGGGGCAAAATGCCGGATCAAGCCCTATGTACCTCCAATACGACAATGTAGAAATTGTCTGCGTTTCAGACACGCAGAAGACCAATGCCGTAGTAAGCCCAGATGCGACCACTGTTCTGAATTTCACAATATTCGTGAATGCACAGCAACTGAGGCGATTATCCCGTCTGGGTACACTGTAATGGTGAGCACAGATCAACCTATAAAGGTAGCCCTGTAAAGGTAGCCCACAATGCTGAGGCTAAAAATAAAATATTGAACAAACCCTTATTCTCTGCCGTCACCAAAAACAAATACAAACTACTAACAGTCACAAAAAAATTTCCAGAACTACCTGACACCCACTCAACCCCTCAACCATCTAACAAATAAAAAAATTATAAAATAAAAAACATAAATAAACCTATAATTAAATCTACAATGTCTAAAGAGTATCGTGACAGCCTCAAACTGGCTTCTAATTTGGATAACTCTGAACCTCTATATGAAGAGGCGAGTGCACCAATCTTAACCGAGAAGCCACCTCAGAAAAAGGTTTTCAATAAAAGTAGCAATACCAATTACATTATAAATCAGATAGATAGTCATCACTCCAATAGTGACGAAATATTTAAATACCTCACTAATAGATTAGAAGAAATTTTAATTGAAAGTAGAAAAAAACAGCGGACCAAAACCCTATAAGTACAGCTGCCACACGATCAAATATCGTACCTTTAAACAATAATCCTACACAAAGTTCAATAAACTCAACTAATTCCAAACAACAAACGACCTAATCCCATTCTGCACTTATATTTATCTTTAATAGAATTATTAGTTACTTCCAAATATAACATCGTTTCATAATAATTTTAACCCCTTCTTTCCCTTTCAATTAACTTAAAAATTCTTATTCCGATATAATTTTAAATAAAAAAAATTTTTATAAAATAAAATGATTAAAATATTACAATTAAATATAAGATCGATTGAAGTCAGTAAAAATTACCTAGAAACGTATATTAAAATAAACCAAATAGACCTCGCGTTACTGTCTGAGACATGGTTGAAAAGGAACCATTCCTTACATATATCCGGATACAGCGTTATCAGAGCCGATAGAAAGTATGGCTAAGGTGGCACTTGTATTCTAATTAGAAGCCATATAGTTTACAATGTTATAAATTTGCCACCCACATTTAATAACCACTAAATACAATCTTGTGGAATAACCTGTAAAATCCCAAACTGTGAAGTAAGCATTATATCGATATATTGTGCACTAAAGCATAAGATCATAACTCAGACTTGGAAGTACCTTTTTCAATCAGTAAAACATCCGGTTTTTATCTGCGGCGATTTTAACGCTTACCATCGTAGTTATGGATGTTCATACGAAAACTACAAGGAAGGAATCTATTAGATGCTATTCACAGTGAGGGCCCGTGCATTTTAAACGACGTAACCCCAACTATGACTCCTAGACCAAACATATTCCCCTCCGCTATTGACCTCTCCATATGTTCTCCTTCTTTTGTCCCCAGGTGCCTATGGTCTGTTCTTGAAGAAACTTTTGGATCTGACCACATGGGATTATCAATTATAATTGATCAAAACAGCAGAACAAACCTCTCTGTTGACACTATCAATAAAGCCGCAGATAATTCTAAGATCAAGGTATATCAAGGACGTAAACCTGGCTACCCCCCTAAGTGTTGGTGGGATGACGAATGTGATAGAGCGAGAAAGAAAAATATAGAAACATTCAAAATCTTCTTGAATTCTCCAACGTGGGCAAATTATATTAGCAGCAAAAGGCCAACTGCTTATTGCCGTAGACTGTATAAAACTAAGAAAAAGAAAAAAATGGGTTGAATTCTGCGACTCCTTCAATATTAGCACTCCGATCAAGGAAATATGGAATGAGGATAGAGCTCTCAGACATGGCTATAGGAAAAGAATATCAATTAATGATGAATGGGTGCCCGAATTCCTAAACAATCTCACGCCTATTACCGTTCCCGAACAGCGCACAACACCTAACCCAGCTGATCACCCTCACAATCTGAACGAACCATTTAGTTATTCCGAACTGCTCAAAGCAATAAAGATCTATAGCAACACTGCCCCAGGCCAAGACAACATCCGGAAAGTACCGATTACTCCGAATTTTTAACGACATCTGGATTAATCAAGCTAAAATAGATGATTGGAACAAATACATAATAATATCTCTACTTAAACCTAATAAAGACTAGAATTCTCATCAATCATATCGGCCAATAGCTCTATCTCCTGTCTATGTAAAACCTTTGAAAGGTTAATGAAATCGCGCCTCGAATGGTGGGCTGAATCAGAGCGTATAATCCCCCCACAACAAAATGGCTTCAGAAGAAAACGCTCCACATTTGATGCACTATCTAATTTTGTGACCGATATACATAGTTCTTTTACTAACCAAAAGTTCCTACTGGCGGCTAATATCGATCTGACTAATGCATTTAACAACGTTTGCATTCCAATACTTACTAAAAAAATGATCACGCTTGGAACGCCATCTAGACTGACAGGCAACATCGGTAATTTGTTGTGTCCACGCTCTATAGCGGTTCACAATGGCAAGCTTTACGGTTCTCGGCTTACTCACACAGGCCTTCCGCAAGGATCAGTCCTAAGTCCCATTCTGTTTAATATTTACTCGGCTGATATGAAAGAACTATCCTATGATAGAACCAAACACTTTTGTTTCACAATTCGCCGATGATATAATATTATATAGCCAGCAAAGAAACTTAGAAGAAGCCATCAATATACTGAATAGAGGGATGCTGGCATTTAATGAGTGGTGCAAAAGCAAGGGCTTTTCAATTTCAGAAAGTAAGAGTAGTGTTACTCTCTTCACCCGCCGTAGGCGATTCACAATGCCAACCCGCGTAAAACTTGGTCACTATGAAATGCGTGTCGAGCCAACTATGAAAATATTAGGTATGTTCATTGACAGCAAAGTATTGTGGAAGACACACATCGACTATGTCATTAAGAAATATGAACAGGTTCTGAATGTCCTAAGATGTATCACCCACCTTAATTATGGAGCCGACGTTAAAGTAGCACTCATGATATAGAGACAGTTAGTGTTATCTAGAATGGACTATGGTCGTTTCTTGTATGCTGACGCCGCAAACACCCATCTACAGAAACTAGACAGTGTACAATATAAGGCATTGAGAGCTTGTTTGGAGCCCTCATTTCTACGCCCACCAAGGCTCTGAACGTTGAGGCTACGGAATTTCCTCTGATGTACAGAAGAAAACTGCTGGCTTCACGCTTCCTTATTGACAGACATTGTACTAAAAATCAGACCTTAATTCAAAATATCTCCAGAATAACTCCTAGAATCCTGACACTAAAATTCTGGCAAAAGAAAAAACCCCTCTGTTAATAGAACAATTTACACCCCTTCTAGAACGAACTGAATTACTTACCACCTTCAACTACGATTTCTCCTCCTTGGCCAGACATTCCAAATTTATCCTAACTCACCTCTACCGGCACGATGTTGACCTTCCGAACGATGTCAACAACTCACATTTCCTTGCCGAGCTTCACTCCGAATTCTCCAATGCATATCTTCTGTTTACTGATGGTTCTAAAGATGCAAATTTAGTTGGTTGTTCCATTATAGTATAACCTTCAAAATAATGAAGGTGAAATGTACAGACTTCCTGATATCGCCTCTATTTATACTGCCGAATTATTGCCTATTAAAAAATGCCTAGAACTGGTTACTACCTTGCATGAAAGTTTAATATTAATTTTATCAGACAGTAAGAGTGTATTGAATAATCTCAAAGATCCCGGCGTCAGCGCTCCGACTACAGTATTTAACACTATTGGTTTAATGAATAACATTCTAAACTCGGGTAAAGTTATATATCTAATCTGAGTTAAGGGACATACCGGAATGCCGGGTAATGAAATGGCGCACTCACTGGCTAAAGAGGCAATCAAATTTACTCAGCCTAACACCCCCTTATTACTTCCTTCCGATATAAAAAAATCACACTAGAAAATCCCTCTCTGCAGAATGGGAAAAAATATACTTAACAACAAACAACAATTAAGGCACATTCTACACATCCGTCCAACCATTCATACCCAAAAAGCCCTGGTTCCATAGTTATAGTGAAAATAGAAATTTTTATAGTACCGTAAGCAGGTTAAGATTTAACCACATTACTCACCCCATCACATGGCTAGAATAGGAATAAGCATAAATCCACATGCTCATGTGTTTTGGATCGTCTCCCTGATGCAAATCACATAATTCTAGACTGCGATAAATCTAGGAAAGGCAGAGAATAGCTTTGGAACGCTATTACTGCCTCAAAATGCCCACTACCTGCCAACTTATTGACGATACTAGCTCCCAATCCGATATGGCATTGGACAGCATAAGGAAGCCTGATGGACAATTCACCTATAACCATAACGAGATGTTACGGGTGATGCTGGATAGACACTTACCGGATAATGTGGAGTATGTTGGAGAGAGCGCGGGTCCCTTATCTGATGTACAGGCAGCAATTTACGGGGCAAAGAGTCGGCCAGTAAAGTGTTACTTTGAGGAGGGCGAGCTGGGTATTCGCTTCTTTTAGTAAATTCAAGTCGCCGGGTATGGATAGTCTGTACTCGACGCTGATTCAGGAAAGTTGGAACATGTTCGACAGTACATGGTTAGGAATAAGAGGGATAGCTTAAGTTCGGGCTATATCGCTCGGGCTTGGAAAGTCGCTGCCAATACTAACCTCGTAGGGTCGCGTTCATTCCCAAACCGGGGAAGTTGGACTATTTAGACCCTAAGGCTTACAAGCCAATCAGCCTTGCGTCCTTCATGTTGAAGGGGTTAGAGAGTTGGTGGACCTGTTATTATTGGAGGATTGTGACATGAAAAGCACCTTTCATGGGAACGCATGCCTATTTGACAGGAAGATCAACGGAGGCTGCGCTCCATAATTTGGTGGAGAGAACTGAATACACGTTGGAGTCAAATGAATGCGCGTTGGGATGCTTCTTCGATTGAGGGGGCGTTCGACAGCGTGGCCCATGATAGAATTAGGGGCTATTGGAGGAGGGGGTGTGAATAGATGGATAGTTAACCTCCTGACCTCGTTTGGGAGCCGTGGAGAAAAGGGTGAAAGCTAATAGGGGCTTTCCCCAAGGAGGGAGTTTGTCTCCACACTTATGGTGTCTCATCGTTGATGAGCTCCTCTGGGAGATGAACCGTAGAGGATTCTATCGAGCTCCTCTGGGAGATGAACCATAGGGGATTCTATCTGCAGATGTACTCTGATGATGGGATAATCTTTATCACAGGGAAGCATCTGAGTGTGGTGTGTGACTTGATGCAGACGGCATTGCCTTACGTGGAGCAGTGGTGTAGGAACTATGGCTTGTCCGTCAACCCGGACAAAAGTTCTTTAGTTCTATTCACTAGGAAGAGGAAACTGGAAGGGCTTAGGAGACCTAGGCTCTTCGGTAAGGAACTGCAAATTTGCAGCGAGGTTAAATATTTAATCTAAATATTTTCATCAACAATAAGTTGAATTGGCTGGCTCACATTGAGCATGTTTGTGAGAAGGGACAGAAAGTTTTCTGGCAGTGCAGGAGACTAGCGGGCAAGACCTGGGGAGTTAACCCTCGAGGCATCTATTGGATTTATGAAAAGTTGGTGAAGCCAAGGATACTCTATGCCGCAGTGGCATGGTGGACTGGTTCCTTGGTAGGGAGAAACAGCAAGAAGCTGCAAGGAGTGCAGCGCACGGCCTGTTTGGCTATTACTGGTGCGATGAGAACGACACCGACGGTGGCATTGGAGATGTTGCTGGGGCTAACCCCTCTTCAGTATGTGGTGACGGGTGAACCGATGAAGGGGTACCTCAGAATAAGGTATAAGGGAGATGGGTGAGAACCTTTCGGGGAATCCCACTAGGATTGAGGATGAGATCTGGCGAGTACACCGATTTCTGCTGTCTAAACTTAATGAGACGAGCAAGAAATGGGGATTTGAGAGGGATTACGAGGTTGGTATTAGCAGCATAGGGGATAATAACCTCACCAGGCCAAGGAGGCGGGTAACGGCATTATTCGTTGTTATTCAGATGGCTCTACGCAGGAGAAGACTGGCCTGTCAGGAGCGGGAGCATGGTTGCAGGAGTTGGATAGAGGAAGTTCGGTGGCCTTGGGTGGTTTGGCCACTGTTTTCCAGTCCGAGGTGGCGGGCATTATTGAATGCTGCCGCCTTGTAGGGGGGGGGTGGCAGGGAGAGATTAAAGATGTGCGAATATTCTCCGATAGTCAGGCCGCACTGAGGGCTTTGAGCAAGCCATGGTGGAGCTCGAAACTAGTGGGAGAATGTAGGAGAAGGCTTAACGCCTTGGCCCGGAGGTGTTAGGTGCGTCTCTATTGGATACCTAGACATGCGGGAATAGAGGGCAATGAGAGGGCGGATCAGTTGGCTAGGGAGGGATCATCATTACCATTTTGTAGTCCTGAACCAGCCCTTGCCGTCACTAAGAGGTTTCATGATAAACAGATTAGACTTTGGGAGACGAGAGTCTTGGAGAATGCTGGGGGGCACCAGGGGTGCCACCAAGCTAAAAGAGTTATAAAAGGAATTAAGCAGGGAGTTTCGGATTACCTCCTGCCCCTTAGTAGGACAGGTCTGAGAACCTTGGTGGGGGTAGTGACTGGACACACTTTGGTGTCTAGTTACTTGTTTAACATAGGGAGGACGTCTAGTCCCATTTGTCAGAATAGGTTTCGCGTATTTTGGAGGGTACCACTCTCGCGGGATTGCCTGGGCGAGTTGGAGTTAAAGGATATCTTGGCATATTTTAGACTGATCTGGTAAGCTACCGGGGGAGACTATTTAAGGGGATGATATGGGGGGCATCGGGGGAGATAAAAGCCGTATAGGCTTAGGTCCCATGCCATGAGGCACCCGGTTTAATAATAATAATCACATAGCTGCATTAACAGCAGTAGGAGAAATTCACACCAGATATTTTGATTTTCAGTTTTTCGCGATTTTCTTAAAAACATCTCAAATAATTTTGAAAACAATCAAAATCTCCAATCTTTTTTTTTTTTTAAACATTTTTCCAGGAAAATTGATTTTTGAGAATTTTCTGTTTGAATTGCAACGTAAAATTTTCATTTAATATGATACTTCAGTAATTTAAGTTCCACACCCATATGAAAGAAAAATGGTTAACCGGAAGTGTGCTTTCTCGAAAACTGTTCCAAGATTTTCTTTATACTTTGAATACTATCTGTACAGACTTAAATACCTGGGTTAGTCTTAACTTTTGAACGTCGTTAAGTTTTACTGCTCAACTTTTAAACCAATTTACTGAGGACTATTGATAGACGGTGTTACTATATAGCTGCTTTCAGATAAAACCTCTTCATTAAACACCAAAACTATAATCCCCCCCACCAACCAACCAACCAACTAACATCTGGAAAACCTCGAAATTAATATATATCCGTAACCCCGGTAAACCTCCATCCGAACCCAAAAGCTACAGACTCATAAGTCTATTAAGTATCGTCAATAAACTTCTAGAGAAAATAATATTAATTAGAATAAACGATCATTTAGATACATACAACATAATTCGGGCGGGACAGTTTGGGTTTAGTACAATTGGCCCTATATGCAGATGATATAACCCTCTATACTTCCTCGTGGAGAAAGATACGATTGTAAGTAGGCTATCAAATGCTATTAAGAAGATACACAAATTCTGCAATAAATGAAAAATTGAAGTAAATAATAGCAAAACAGAAGCAATCTTATTTAAAAAAAGAAGGCCAAATTTAATTAAAAATATCAGTAATGAAGAAGGGGAAATTCCTTGGTCGCCTTATGTTAAGTATCTGGGAGTATTGCTAGATAAAAAGCTCACATTTAGTGAACATGTTAGAGACAGACTGTATGAAGGTAAAATGGCAGTTAAAAATTCTTCCCCTTGTTTAGTAGAGATTCCAAACTCTGTACTAAAAATAAGCTCTTATTTACAAGATGGTTGTGAGACCGATGCTACTTTACGCTTTCCAATCTTGGTGAATCACTGCAATAGCAATGTAAAAGCTCTACAAATAATACAAAACAAATTCCTAAGACTCGCCACAAACTAACATCGATACACACGTATAACAGATTTATACTACATAATTGCAATAGAAACAACAGAAAAATACATCACTAAAATCTGTAAAAAGTTCTTTGAAACCACAGCTAACTCTGAGAATCACTTTTGCTTAATATAGGAAACTATGACAATAGACAATATAAGCATAAAAGATTTGATACACTATTTTTGTAATTTAAATAGTATTTATAAATATAACATGTGCTTTTAGGGTCGAGGTTTTTTGTTTGTTTGTACACAAAAGAACTAAGCCACCTATTGCCAGTTACAGTTAACAATTTCTGGGAACAGATAATTACAGTTAACAGGAAGAATAACAAGAAGAATGTTAGTGGCAGCAAAAGAGATGAACTCGTCCAGGGCAGAGGGATCAATGGTAAAAAAGAAGCTCTACAAAATAAGCTTGAATATTGAACTTTAAACTCTATTTAAATTGAATGAGTTAGAAGCTCCAGTGTATCTTCTCGATTGTTGTTGGGGCTTAAGTGTGGATAATATTTAGAGGTAAAAAACTCCTAATTCGTAATAAATGAAGTAAGCAATTACATAACCGAATTATCTCTGTCACTTAATGTAAATTGTGTAAAAATCTCACAAATAGATATTATGTTTCATTATAATGAAAATATAAAATAAAAATGAATAATTATCTGTTTTAACTATTTCAAAGTCATAGAAATATGATAATCGGTCTAATAGTTTTACACAATTACAATATGTTTAAATTTGAAAGATATCATAATATCTGTTTACTGATATTAACATAAAGAACTTTTCCTCCAATAATATTCTGTCATTACCTTAATTTAATTATATCCAAAAACATATTGTTGTAGGGCGATAATTTCTCACGTTAGTGACCGTGCGCTAGTGTTATGGCAGCAAAAGTATTTTTCTAAATGATTCTTTTTGTGCATAAATTCCAAATTCATAAATATAGAATTAAATTAAGTGAAACTTAAATAGTGATCATTTATCAGGCAACAGTGAAACAAAGAGAAAACAAAGGATTGCCAAAGTAAATTAAGGTACTCATTAAAATGTTTGAATTTTAAATTGATTTCAACCTTCATTTTTCCAATGTTCATAAAAACTTTCAAATTTTCTTTATATTGAAACTGTGAAGTATGAAAATTAACAAAAACTAGGTTTGATTCTTAAGAATATGTTAATAAAAAAACAAATCCATCAATCAAATCCCCAATATATATGAAACTTCTATAATTTCTTGTGTAATCTTAAAGTTTAATTATTTTTATTTGTGTTAATTTAAAAAAGAAATAATCATTTCAACAGAATGCACCTTTATTTTGTAACTTGAAAGTTAGCTTTTAGAATTTCCTGTATGTTTGAAGGATTGGAAATAACCACAGAAAAAAACACTAACCTTTTTAATTCTTGTGAATATATCTGAAATGAAAAGCGAAAATTAGGCATTCAGAAGTCATCAACTAAGGAAATGTACGTGTTAAAATTGTTATGAGTTAGTTACGGCAGTGAATTGAAATTTAGTTTTGTAATAGATTTTCTAAGTAATTAATGAGAATGTGTTGGTGTTTAAGAAACAAAAAAATTAATAAATTGGATCTACAAATAAGGGATTTCAAAACCGAAGATCACTAAGAAATTCTTTTAAGAGCAAATTCATTACTTATGCATAATGTTAAGAGAATATAAACTGCATGTGAAATAATTCTACCCAAAAAAAAAAACAGTAAAGTGTTTGAAGAAATAAGAAAAATAAGGATTCAGCAAATTTCAATAATTATCAGATGATTCAATAATTATCTTCATTAAAAGCAAGCCTCGATTTTTTTATACGAATGGCAGGTATGTGACTTTTAATTAATTCTTAGCCATAAATTCTTCGATAATTTCTAATTAGTAAAAAATTTGCCCAGAAATATTATTTGAGGGCACTTTCATAGCCTATAATAATTTATAAATTATGACTTCCACAATTGAGATATTACCATTGTAGCTCTGATATATCAATCATTGATTGATTTGAAATCTGTTTAAAATTAAATTTGAAAATTTTTAATCAATAAAAATATAGAAATAATACTTTTTAAGCGCTATTATATGTTTTATGTAACATAAGAAAGTAGGTATCTATGGAAAAGAAAATCCTTGTCATAATCACGCCATAATGAATTGGTGGTTTCAGTTAACCTAACCTAATTATTCGTTAAATTTATTTGAATACAGCATTCGAAATTTTAAAAAAATCTTATAAATCCATCTTTTATTTTATTATAATAGATTAAAAGGTAATACTATTTTTCTGATGGAATAATTGATTCTGAATCATTACTATTATATAGTAAATTTTATCTGAATTTCGGAATCCATTTGACCTCTAGTTTATTTAAATTTGAAATATTTGTCCTAGTTAAATCAAATCTAGTTAAATAAAAAATAATATTCTTACATATTTTAATATTGAATATGTGGATGGATCCGCAGTGCTGGATAACATCTGGTATTTTATCCGTCGTTGCTTGCATATTCCTTTTGTTCCTAACCGGTTTCGGATTATCATCCATCATCAGAGCAAATCACCTATTTCCTGTAGAGTAGTTCGTGTATAAAAATATTTTTAATACTTACTGTTTATTTAATAATTTGTGAAATGAATTATCATAAATAATTATTAATTTACCCAGAGTATAATGAATTAATTTTACTTACGTATAGAATAGGTGATCGCCAGAACTGATAACGCGCCGGAAGAACGAGGAAGTCGGTAGGGGCCAGGCAACGACTCCGTAATTTTTGTGGAAAATAATTATTGATATGCATATTTTAATATACCTATCTTTTTTCATTTTCAAGTACTGTGTAATTAAATTAATAATTCAATAAATTTTTTATTTAAAATTGTCATAAACATCTAATAATATTTTTAAAAAAGTTCACAGAAATAATATAAAATTATGTTAATAATTTATTAATTGTTGTTTAAATTGATTTTAATATAAATTAGAATTTGATTAGAAAAATAAAATTTTGGATTTTATTAAATTAACAAAAATTTTTTCCATGTCCCTTTTTAAAAAGACGCCATTTTCTTTAGATGCTCTAATTAAGAGGGATTTTTAATGATTTAATTAGGTGGGAAATAGAACTACTTTTTTTTTTTTGTGGCAAAGGTTTTCACCACACATTTAATAGTTTGTAAGATGAAAAATATTATTGTTAAATTATTAATAGAAATAGTTTTTCAAATTAAAACAAAACGATACCAACTGCCCAGTCGCTTTATACGCATCCAGAAACTTATTCTGAAGGCAATTTTAATTTCGTATATGCCGGCCGGCACAAGCAGATCAGTACAGTACCAAACATTAAAATAAATATTTAAATATCAAAAAGCTAATGACGTCACTCGTATAAATTTGTATTTTTTAATGCCTAACTAATTTCAACCTTATTCTAATTTGTTCTCTTTCTTCCTTCAGTAAAAAATATTTATTTTCAATGATCACATTTCAATTATGTGTAATTTCAAGTATTGAAATCAAATAAAATAGATTGTTATTCGGTGATTAATTATTAATTTTTCACTATTGCAAATTCAGTCCATTTTCCTGCAAGAATAACCAGCTCGTAATTCATGAGGATTCATGAATAATTCACGAGAATGTTTTTAACCTATTTCCGGGAGCCTTAACTAAGTTTTCTGGTGTAGGGGCAACAATTGCAATAATTTTCGATCCAAAGTTGCAGGGTCACAGTTCATTTTGTTACCAATACCATTTTATGAACTTAAGTCAATTTTAAATACATTTAGTTTTACAAGATTCATTTCAAATTTATTTTCAGAAGTTTTTAATTAAATATTTTCATAGTTTTCTGAAATATATTTCTTAATAGTTATTTACTGGAAAAAATTATATTTATTGCTATTTTTTTATATAATGTTTCGGATAAATGGTATAATACATATGAACCAAATTTGTAATTTTTAAGTCACTCTATAGTTATTTATCTTCTATTAATTGCAGGTGGACTATTAATAGCAATTAAAGTGATGTGAATTTTTGTTTCCCTTCCCATTAGCTGGAGAATGGTTAGTTTATATAATAATTTTTATTTATTCAATTGTTTATTTTTTTGTATTTTCTTGATCTACCTCAAACTACTTCATCTGTTCCACTTCTAACCCAGTTGCTTTTCCTTGCAAATTTATTTAATGTTTTAAATTCTTTGTTTTGATACACTGGGATCTAAATCTGATATTACTGAGGCAGAAACTAAATTGTCCGAACTTGTAGATGCGATCTCAAATTTATCTAATATTTGTATTTGATAATGAAACTTTATATTTAGGTTCAATAATTTTTAATGAACCTCAGAAGGCTAATTTGTTTAATGTTCGTTTGTGACATCTAGATGATATATATGATAATTTTTTAAAACGTGTTAGTGAAGCAAAACTTCTGCTATTAATCTTGATAATAAGTAAGCAGTACAACTCAAAATTCATATTACGAAGCTTTGACTCTCGGAACCTTTGAACAATATCCAGATAATAGCATTGTTGCAGCAACTATCATTTTAGAACCTCAACCTTACATTAAATTATTTCCTCATTTTTAATTTGCCATATTTTAATGGTGATATTTCTACTTGGATTTCCTTTAGTGATTCCTGGGTTCCTTTCTATATCTCTAATTCATTATAATCCTAACTTGGATGACTTGCAAAAATTCCATTATCTCGAGTCAGCTTTAAAGGGTTCTGCCCTTCAAAATATTTCTTCTACTTCCATTTCTTCTACTTCTGCTGATTATACTCAGGCATTGGCTTAAGAAGGCAAGAAAATCACTATCTTACCAAAATACTTAATTTCAAACCTTTGCAAAGAAATAATTTCGTGTCTTTAGAAAGTTCTCAGAAACAGTTTTGGAAAGCTCCACTGCTTTCATAAATTTATAACTCCTCATTGGGATTTATTTTACATACTTTGGAGTTGAAACTGTTAGTTGCGAAATCAAGGGAACGATTTGAGACTGATCAAAAAAGTAAATTCCTACTTATGAGGATTTTTCAAATTTTATCCATAAACAATGCGTTCAGATTCAAGCTGAAAACCCCATCGCAAATCTTGGTCAAACTTTTCGCATTCCAGCCAACTCTCTAAAGTTTCCAAAATAATAAAAATTAAAATATCACTTGTCCCTTTTGGTAAGAGTGTCATTAATTATATAGATACTCGTTTTCGTTTTCTTAAACCCGTACAACGATGTTAGCGAACAAAATCTCTTCATTTATGTTTCAAAATCTCTTCATTTATGTTTGAATTGTTTCGGATCGAAACACTCAGGGATTAACTGCTCTTCTACTAATAATTGCAATTATTGTGGAAAGCGACATAATCATAGCTTGTGGTGTATCTTGTTAAAATGAATTCGCTCAGGAATGCTTCCGTTGTTCAGTAAAGTGTGTGTCTTAAGTTAATAAATTACTTAATACTAAGTACCTATGCTCTAAATTGGAAAATCTGCACAGATTGAGATTGCAATACGATTGCATTTGTAAATAAATTATTTAATTATTAATTTATTGCCAAACTGAGATCATAATGTAGTTGGAAATAAAAGAAAATCTTCTCTCCAAGAGAAACTACTTCAGCTAAATAGCGAACAGATATTTAATAAGTAAGAGTATAATTTAATTAGTAATGTGAACTGTCACCATATGGTAAAGAGACAAATAAATTGGTAAAAATAGTTCATAAAATCATATCCACACCACATATTCACAAGTAGATTCTGGTTTTGTGAATGATTTATTTTTTGTTTCAGAAACTCAAGTTCACTGACAGAGAAGACATCTCCATTATCGAATATCTGCATATAATCTAATGAAAATCTATTTTAAAACATTTTTATAATTACTATATTTGTTTGCATTAATTTCGTGGTATTGATTTCTATAAGAAATATAAATTATAGAATAGCTTATTATACTTTAATTTATTCTGATTCATCTGTATTATATTAATTAACTTTCAGACGTTTTGGAAAACCTGCAGTTATTGTTGATGTAAATCCATACAGTTCCTTTCTTACAAGAAACTAAGGTGCCTAGTATATCCCTGGAAATACTAATGAAATCTAGATAGCTATCTACTGTGAACTGCATAACTTCTTACCCTGGCATTTATAATACAGTATGTATACCGGAGATCTCACTGTGCAATTCATCTTGTTTTATTTTGAGCAAATTTTATTTGCAGATTTATTTAATGCAAAATACAGCCCTATGAAGTAAGTAAATTATGTGGTAAATTTTATCAGAATTGTATCTTCTAGTGTATCTTAAATATTTTATTGGTGGTAGAATCGTACATTGTGCTGAAAATGCAATTTAGAGGAAAGTTTAACGTTGTTGCTCCACCAGGAAGAGTCCAAAAATCATTTTCTTGGAAAAATATTTCAAATCATAGTGATAGGCCTATCCTGTAATGTGTTCATACATATCTCTGGGAGAAATTGTCTTCTTCTTCTTCTTAGTCATTACCCATCCTACCTCTCGGTGAATAGGTTCCCTTAATAAGGCCTTCCAGACCTTTCTCTCTTATTTCAGTCGGGCCCTTCTACTCCAGTCCATGCCTTTCATTCGGAAGTCTTCTTTAACATCTTCTTCCCAAATAGCTCTTGGTCTTCCTCTGCTTCTGTTCCCCTGAACTCTTGTTTCGTATGTCATCCTGGCAATCCTTGCATTATCCATTCTTAACAAGTGACCGAACGATCTGAATCTATTCTCTCTTATGTTTTCCTCTCAGCCTTTACATCGAGATTCTTCCTTAAAACTGTATTTCGTATTTTATCTCGACGCGTCTTGCCTTCGATTTTCCGAAGGAATCTAATTTCGGCTGCCTGGAGTTGGCTTCTGTGTCTTGATATTAGGATCCAGGACTCACTACCGTAGGTAAGTATCAGGAGAAATGTACTTTTAATACTGCCTTTTCGCTTCCTTACGCACTTCTTTCTTGTTTAGGAAATCTCTCTTCAGAGCGTTGAATAAGCTTGCTTCTGAGGTACTTGAAGTTGCTCCAAGCTGAGGTACTTGGATTTACTCCAAGGTACTTGAAGTTGCTTACTTGTTGCAGAGATTGATTATTTAATGTTGAACCAAGATTATTTCCTCCCTTACGGCTAATCATAATTGTTCTAGTTTTTTCCACACTTTAGTCATATTCATCTTTTTCAGTTATTCTTGTAAAACATGTATATTATACTGAAGATTCTCAGCACTATTGACGAATACGCTATGCCGTCTGCAAAAAACAATAGATCCAACCTCACAGGGCGAAGTCCATGGTATCCGAGAGAAAACTTTCGCATCTTCCTGCAGCTTTCTGCTATAGCTGGCTACCTATTGCAAATCTTAATCCTTCACATACCCCTTGGCAAGAGACTTCCTCGAGTCCTCTCGTTTCAACCTGTCAAATGCCTTAACTAAGTCGACAACGCATACACAAAATTTATTACCCTTATCTAGTGCCTTTTTACTATCTTGTCTAACTGTAAATATAAGGTCTTGCGTGCCCCTGTTACTGCTGAACCCGCATTGTTTTCCTGCATTTGACTTTCTACTGCTTCTTTTAATGGAGATATTAGGTCGAAGATAAAAACTATTAGATGATATAAATCGATTTTTCGTTCTTAATCCACTGATTACATGAAAATTGTGTAAATTTAAATAACTCTTCAATCCTCTGCCCATTTAAAGCTGAAAAAAAAAATTAGAAAAATGAAACATGTACTGAAACAAAAAGTGAAGGCTAACATTTAGGTCAATGTAAAATTATTCCCAAGTGTTGGAAAAAAAAATTACTTACACACAAAAACTTGCTTCAATTTATGTTTTATTGTAAACATTATTTTGTAATATATGTTTTTAATAAAACCACCTGCTTCACTATACTAGACTCAAAGCCAATAAACAATAAAAAATGAAATCATTAGCAGCTGTTATTAGTTGTGGTGGTAGGTTCCGCAGAGCTGGAAAGCATCAGAGACATTTTCCGTGGTAGCATGCTTCATTTTGTGGTCTTCGACCGGTTTCGGCGTTCGCCCATCTTCAGGATGCGTTTTTCAGAGAGTGTGATAACACAGACTTGCATAAAGCAAATTCAGTTTACACACTGTAGGGATGCTTGTAATTTCTTGAATTCTTGAAGTGACTCTATATGCATATATGTGTTTTTGTTAATATGACTCTATATAAACGAAAATGCATATGTTTTTCTTGAAGTGATTCTGTTTAAACGAAAAAATTCTTAAATAATTCAAAAACAGTAAGTAGTAAGAGGAAGTATTGTAATCGTGTCAAATTTTCGATATCGAGTTTTCACCGGAAATATCCGTTTTGAGGTACTCTGAGTCGAAAAAAGTCGGTGTGATCTTACAATGTACCATTTAGCAAATGGTCTGCGTGTGTATGTAAAAAGCATAGCTCAAAAACAAAAAACCGTAGAAAGTTGAAACTTGATATTCCGTTTAGGTATCACCATGGGATCTGAGTACGATATCAACTACACGTACAATGAGCTACAACTTTTATTTGAAACATTTCTCTGGGAAAAATATTAAAGGCAATTATGGGGGAGGGGTTGGGTTAGGTTTTCATCTAAAGTGCTATTTCAGTATATTAGACAATTCTGTTACCTAAATAATGTGAATTACAATTAAATATGTTGTTGAAATTCCGAGTTTGAAAAAATCGGATGACCGGAAGTGCCTTTTTACCGAAATGTATTTTTCAGTTTTCTGTATTTTCTCGAAAACGGCTCCAACGATTTTCTTTAAACTAGGAATGTGAACTACACATGTAACGAGCTACAACTTCTATTCAAAACATTTCTCCTGGTGAAGTCATTCAAGGGGGCTTTTGAGGGAGGGGTGGGATTATGTTTTTCTCTAAAGTGCTATCATAGTAGATTATTAGTAAACCGGAAGTGCGCTTTTACTGAACTTTTTTTCAGTTTTCGACGAACACCAACGAATGTCATCAAATTTGGTACAGAAACTTTAAAATTTGTCAATTACAATTTTGAAAACTGGGATACATTTATAAAATAAAACTGGATATAATTTTAAAATAAATCTATATATTTATCCTGACATCAATTCTAAATGGTAGGCCTCTAATAAGAAAGCAGATTATTAGAGATAAGTGAAGGCTTTTGACTCCTACAGTGCCTAGATCAAATACCAATAACACTTGAAATTTAATGTCACAGATTCCTAAGACCCCTCTAAAGCCAATTATTTCAGAAAAATGTTTCAAATAAAAATGAAAGCTCTATATAATTAATTTCAAGTTTCAAAAAAATCTTCGGAGCAAAAAAAGACTGTATATTTTATAAAAAAGCATTTCCGGTTAATTGATTTTCCTCAAATTTGGTAATCTACAATTCTCTTCATTATCTTAATATTATGCATGTGATAGTCATACTTATTGTGGCGCTTTAAAGGAAAGTTTAACCTTGCTCCCCTCATGAACCTAAATAAACTCAGTTTTTGGGGGAAAATATTGCAAAATGGTTGTGATATGCATAGTTTAAAGAAAATTGTCAAAAAACTTTCTATATGTCACTACTTCCGGTTGACAGATTTTAACCAAAATCGTGTTGGATGCGGTGATGGTATTTCTAAAGGAAATACAAGTTTTAACTTCTTGCGATTTTTATTTTTTGGAAATAAAAAACATCGGCTAGTGGCAGTCCCCTGCTAACCGGTACGTTACAATATAGTCATTGAACTGCAACATAATGGAAAATCCAGATGTGTTATAACTCAACTTATTCCAATTAAGACTAGGCGTCAAATCATCCGTAGTGGCTAAGAGTCTCGCCCACTTTAAATCTGGTTCCAAGTTCATTTTTACTTCACTTCAGAGTTTTTTGTTTTTTTTTAGTATACCAACATTTTAAATTTATTTTTAATACTTTAAAGGTAAATGCTGTTTTATAGTGATTTCATTAAATATTTAACTGATTTACAGCAACTTATACATTGATGGCGTTCAAGTTTATATTTTTATCATTCATACCTTCCACTTTCGTAACAGAACTTAAAAATGATACATATACTTTAAACCATCGACTTCCATTTACTTGTTGCCGCGTCGGATTTATTTGATATTCCTTGTTGAGGCTGAGAGGTAACTATAAATAAGTTTTCCAAATATACTGGCGAGATAAGATAATTGAATTAGACTATCTTCTTCATATACAAATTCCTCTTTTTTGGCAAATGAGAAAATGGTCCTATTTATTGCGAAAATCTGAATCTTGTCTTTATCAGTTATTTATTACATTCATAAATCTCCTTTAAAAATTTAATCTTAATTTTTTAATTTAATTTAATATTCGCATTTTTCTGAAGATCCTATTCGGAATAGTGATATTCTAAGTGAACATCAATTGAGGAACTGCTGCAGTAGATAAAAATTCTATAGATTTCAATACATTGAACCCATCGGTTGCCAGTTTCTGGAAAACCTAGAAATTTTGTTTCTGGTATTTGATCCATCGTAGCAGGCATATATCTATTATTCCTGAACGGTTGCAGATTTTCATCCCTCGTCAGATTAAATTTATCAAGTTCGTGTAGAGAGTTTATTTCAACTTAAGTTTCTGCTGCACGCTACACTTGTTGATTTGTGAAAGTTTAGTGGGAGAGGGGAAGTTATGCCTTCCTTAAAAAAGTGATTTTATTAAATTTGGATTCTCCCATTGATATAAAATCGAAGACAAGTAAACATTTAATAAAAATGATAAGTCGTGCAAGTGTTTTATACCACATTTTTTTATTATAAAAAGAATCTATGCATGATAAAAAAAAAAAAAATTATTTTAAAATTAAAAATATATTATCTAATTATAAAATTCTCTGTTTGTTGCATTAGATTCCCTGCCACATCTTCCAAACTTTGACATTTTCAAATATTGCCAGCAGATGCAGCCTGTGCTTTGGATTATTTGCAGTAGTTACAAAAATTTGCTACCAGATGCCTCTACTTCCCAAGAATTGAGATTATTAAACTTTTTTTTTTAACCATTGTCACTACTAAATGGTTTCACCTCCGCCTGCGTATATTGCGATATTTAACTAAAATGTATTCTTACAATTTATGCGAATTATTGGGGTTTGTATTGGTTGTTAACACTGCCATAGAAGCTAATTTTTGTTAAGCTGGTATAACTTTTTTAAGCAATAAAACGTTTTTTATCCCTTTATTTTCTTACTTTTTCGTATGATTTATTTTATTATTACATTTCAAGTTGTTACTAATTTTTATCACACCTTGGTTTATTATTTTAATTGTAATTTTGTATTACTACTTTGTTTTAAAAAGAAATAAAAATTTAGTCAAGGGTTTCGCTGCAATATTCCTAAATAAAGTTCTAAGATTTGAGGCGATATTGAAGAAGATCACAAAAACCTGAAGGAAAAAAAACAGAGTGGCACTTCCACTTGGTTGATGGATTTGGCCCGAAATCTTAATCTGATGCGGTGGTGGTACCTAAACGGAATACCAAGTTTGAGCTTTCTGCAACTTTTCGTTTATGAGTTATTCTTTTCACACACATCCACACATTTAGACCATTTTCTAAAAACCACTTTTTTGGACTCAGGGGACCTCAAAAGATGTATTTACGGTGGAAAACTGAATTTCAAAAAACTAGCACGAACACAATACTTCCTTCCTCTTACTATTATTATTAGTAAGAGAAAGTAAAAATAAAATTACTGGAACATTTGTTCCAAATAAAATTAATGAACAAGATAAAACAAAAGACTCTCAAGGAATTTAAAATAATTATTTCCCCCATGTTTATACATATATATGTATATATTTTTGTAAATTTCCATTTAATTGTACATATTTCACTTCTTCTTTCTTCTTGAAAGAAACGTTATAACTAAATAATAACGTAAAAATAAGTAGGAACACATTAATATTTAACAATTTAACAGTTTTAAATTTAAATCGCGTAATATATTTTTCATTTATGTAGTATTTTTTAATAACAGATTCATTCAATTATAATTGTGACAGAAATTAGTATAAAAAGATAAAATAAAAATAATATTCACATAACTTTAAATAATTGAAATATTTCAAATGTTACAACCTACAATATTATTCTATCTGATTCTTCTTCTTTCAACACTAGATTTTTATTACAATTATTTGGTTTATCTTCAAAGTAATTATTATTTATGATATATCTGATACATTGAAGAATGTAATTCCTTTCTTGTTTTATTTCATTGGCCAATAACTGTAAAAACAATTATTAAGAAATTGACTTTATTGATTAAATTGAATATATTATTTGAGTAAATTCTTCGCAAATCATTGGAATATTTTGTTAAAAAAAACATCACAAAAGTTGAAAAAAGCATAAAGATTTATATATTACCTTTTCTAAAAGCGTTGGCTTCCTATATTTCTTAAACTGTGTTTTATTTATATCACATTTTAATAATTTTCTTTTATCTGATTTGAAGAGGTTTTTATCATTTTTAAGTAATGTTTCTTTCTTCTCAGCAGATTTAATACTTTCGTCTTTTATCAAAATATTTGGAGTATCTATATCTTTTTTAATGCTAACTTCTTCAGGTGGTCCATCATCTGGATCTGAATTGTTTTGACCAACTAATTCATTGCTTTTTTCTGTTCTTGAATTGTTCTCTTTAACATTTTCTTTGCCTATATCTAAGGAAAGAAACGCAGTAAATAAATTTATTGTAATTAGATAAATAATATTAAAGAATTAATAAACTTCAATTCAATTTGACAAATTTCAGCATTTTTGAAAATGAGTTTTTAGCGGAAATAAATATTTTAAAGTCCACTGAATCTGAGTATGAAAATAGTGGTTTTTAGAAATTGATCTCTTTCTCTGTATATATATACAGATTTTATATATATTATATATTACAGATTTTATATATATATACGGAACCCTATCTTGTAGGGAACCCGATATTGTAAGGAACCCTGCAGGATAATTTCAGTCAAAATCTCTCAATCGCAAATGACTTTAGTGAATAATTTTTTTCTATTTTTTTTTTTGCGATTTTGAAACTTTTTTCCGAGAAAAGTTATTTTAGGGAATATCCTCCTCCCTCCGTGTGGATGAGAAACATTCCATTATGGAAATTGGAAAAAAAAAGAAGAAAAAATTTGGAATAGGGAAATGAAAAGTAAAGTCAATTATTGAGAATGTTTGCACCAGATTTTTTTTTTATTTTCAATGAATCACAGTTAAAAACTTCTCCTCGGCAGAGAAAAAGTGCGATTCCGTCGGCTGTATACAAAGGATGCATGATCAGTTCTCTCAAAAACCGATTCTATAAAGCGACCGGCAAACAATCATTGCAAAAAAAAGTATTGACATTCTTTGGCATATCCGAAAAAAAATTAAGATCTGCAAATTTAATGGACGGACACAACGGGAATCTTTTTCAAGAGGCTTTTGAAGATCATCTGGGTTTTAATTACAAGCAAGCTAACAAGAAAATATAGAAAAAGTTACGTTGCATGGGATGAGTTTATCGATGATACTGCAAAATATATCAGTGAGTAATCCTTTTTAATGAACAATTAACTTTGATATCGCAATTAATTTAACAATTTGTCATGGTCACTTCTTTGTGTGAATAAAATATTGTTCCATACTATCTTGCCTAATTGTAAACTGATGACGAGGTGTTTACCTTAAGTTTGACAAGTAATGTATCGTTCTCCTTGCATATTATATTTAAAATTATTTTCTTTCTAAAAATTGAATTAACACTTTAAATATTCACCTTCATCACTATCAGAAGTGTAGGCTGCACTAAGAGCTGCTAGTACGTTACATACTTTAGGATCTGTTTCATCAGATTTATTTTTGTTTTCCTCGTTATTCCATTCTTCATCGCTAAATTTCTCAGTATCCTCAACTGTAGATGGTTCTTCCTCAAAAACAAGATTTTGCATAACTTGTTTGGCCTCTTCCATAACTATATCTCTCTGAGATGAAGTTTTTTCTGTAGAAAGAGTATTTCTGTTATAAATATAACAAATTATCTATTGATAAACTTTGAAATTGAACTAAAGATCAAATATTAAAAAAAAAACATCAAATGAATCCTATGACTATCATCTAAAAGTAATATGAATGGTATATTTCTTCAGAATAGAAATCCATTGGTTTTGACAAACCGCTTCTTCAGCCATTTAGGACATCCTAGGATTGTTGCAAAGTAAATAAGAACAAAAGGTCGATTTATCAAGGCTAGCATAAGTATTAAAAACCTTTCATCAAATTAGATTACAGCTTTAGACTTTCATTAACATTTTGGAGCCATCATTATCCATTTAAGAAAGGTATATTCAATTCGTAATTTAGAATTGAATAATAAGTATATTCTTCGGACTTTTATTATGTATAAATTTCAGGAAGGATGATAGAAATTAAAATTGCTGGGAATTTCAACAACGAGTGATAAAAAGGAAATAGTAAAGTCATGGGCCATGTGATAATAGAGCAGAATGTTTCCCAGAATGACCATGAGGCATCCTGAAATTTTCCCAAAGAAAATGAACTGGAACTTTATTTTCAAGCTATAAAAATGTCAGCCAAGGGTTTGGCAAACTCTTTCACAAAAGAGGAGTGTGTGAATTAGGTAGAATTACTTAGATTATTTCAAGCTCTTTATTAAGTTACCTTTCCTCCTCATTGAAAGACTGATTTCGTCATAAGGAATTAGGCAATATCAAGAATCTGATTAGCTCACTGACTTTCAGTGGAATCAAAACTTTCACAATTGTACAAATAACGGTGAAAATGATTGATAGAATCTATCAAAAAGAAAGTGAAGTTTCTTCTCAAAAAAAAAAGAAGAAGAAGATGAAAATTCAAAAGAGGTTAAAAGAAAAACCTTTTGTGAACAACTGGGTCTATCCGTAACCAAAACTTAGACAGGACTCTCGCTTAGAGGCTTATTAATCGTCAGAACTCTTCATTCAATAATTTTACTCCATTAGAAATTAAAAAAATTCAATTAAAAATGTTAATATGCTTCTGTGCAACCATATTAGTTGAAATATTAAAGCCATCAAGACTTTAAATAAATAATAAAACAGACAAAACATAGATAAACGCAGCCCATTACCTGTAGGGATGTATACTGTACGGCGAAGCCTTTTACGACGCCTATTATTTTTTGAAAGTTCTACATTTTCTGTAATGTTTCCTTTTTGTGATGTACCTCCAGCTATATTTCTATAATTCTCTAAAACAAAGATTATAATCTGTAAAATAATTTATTTAATAAAATGAATATATGAATACATGAATGGCAAAAACATTTTTGAATTAGTAATATATTGTATAAAACCTTTTTGTTTGAATTTTCTATTAAACCTAGAATTATTATCCACCATTCTTTCCCCTCTTTCTTCCTTTTCTTTGGCCGCTGCCAATTTTTCTTCAATATTTTTTTGAGTAGGATAATTTCTATTAAAAGAAATATAATTTTTTTTAATCACTCACTTGAATTACATGTTAAAACAACATTTAAATGTTTATCTAGTACAATAAATACCTTTTCCTATCTTCTATCCATTTATCTAGTTCTTCTTTTGAATAAGAAAACTTGATTCTATCAAAGAGCCCTGATAAATGTTGCAATTTTACATGGACTGCAATTATTTTTGGATGAGCCGTAAATGTACAGTCATCATATTCACATTGCACATGTGTAGCTAAATGTTGTTGAAGTTCTTCAGAAGTGTCCCAACCCCTGTCGCAACTCTCGCAATAATGTTCACCCTAAATAACATGACAACTAATTTTAAAATGATTATTTATCCTAATAAATGTAAAAAAAAAAAAAATAAAATAAAACTAAAAAAAAATGAAAAGAAATCAACTCATAAAATAATAAAGTAACCTGTCATCACAAAACCAAAATAAATTTAGTAAAACACAACTAATGCTTTTTCCGAACGGCTGCTTTTGATTGGGAATAATATTTGCAAACTAATTTTAAAACAAAAAAAGTTCAAGAAAAAATATAAATAAAAACCATTTTTAGTGTGAAATAACCAGATATTTTTTTTAATATGGATTTTATATGAACAGCATCCAAAGGGCGTTTATTGTTGAAATATTGCCTAATTTGAAAACATATTCAAACAAGATTGTCAGAATTAAATGTACATTATTAAATTATCCATTTAGGCTATAAATTAGGAATAAACAAAACAACATCAAAACAAAAATATATAAATCTTTTTATAAAATTGTCAAAAGCTTTGTACTTTTAACCATAATTATTTGCGGAGCAGTTAAATGTAAATGCCTTTTAACTGTTATTAACTGATAGGATTTAATCTTCATGTCGTGGCGGGTCGTGATTTACTAGTTATTCTTATTTTATTGTAGGAGTATCGCCTTTTTATCTGAAGTTGATGAATACAGAATGGGAATCTGTCAAATAATTTTCTGTTCAAAAAACAATTTGCTAAAACAAAATATAGATTTCAATTAAATCATTTGGAAAAGTAAATAAGATAATGTACAAATATTGCCACAATAAAAATATAAGGGAACTGTACCAAAATTTCTGTGGATATGTGGCATATTCAAAAAAGTCAAAAAAAAAATAATAATAATAATACAGGTAAATAAGAATTGCAGTTAATTCTGATAGATTTGATTTTAATTAACACTTCTGTAATACTTATTATACCGTTTTTTCCAGTTTCGAATATACTGATGTCAACATAACACATTTTATCATTTACATATTGTTTCAAATAGGAAATGACCATATCTTTATTTCGTAACATGGATTTTTCATTCAATTTTTATAACAAACAAAAAATTAACTTAAAAATAACTAAAAGAAACAATAAAAGTTAGCAGCATCATATTATGAAAAGTAAAAATAAATAAATGAAAATAAAAAGCAGTTAATTGTGGGCAATTCCTTCCAAATATTCAATAATGCCCTTTATTAAAACTTCCTAGCCTACGAATTACCTAAATATAAAAGACAATTTTATATTTAATTTGATAGTAGTGCATTACAGCATCGTCACTTAGTGAAAATAAAAGAAAATGTTAAGACGGCTTATGTCGTGTGCAGATATTCTATTCTGATTGTACTCTCAATTTTCTGTATATAAATGTTAGATAAATTCGTGAAAAGAAAAAATAAATCCTTGAAAACTAAGTTCATCAAAGCAATTAATCATTCAGATAAAATATCCTTAGCATTTCACAAATAAAAGCATTATCTTTCTCTTTCTATATTAAGAAGTGTATTATATTTGTCTGATTGGTCGGAACTGATTTATCCTAAGTACGAATATAATATCTATAAGGTGTTTTAGAAAAAGTTGCATGCAAATCAGTGTTCAAAGTTTGTATCCTTTTTTTTTAACCTAGGAGATATGACAATAAGGTTTCAGTAACCAGTTTATTATGTTATTTTTTTTAATTGTTCGCGATTTTCAATTAAACTTTCTATGAAACTAATTGATTTTAGGGCAGTTATGGCTCTCTTATTAAGAGTCATTTCAATAAATTATACTTTCCTCACTATCTAACATAAGAATTCAATGTTCTTACTTCCGAGTATGAATATAACTTGTACGATAGTTTTTATTACAAGCAGGCGAGATCATTTCTTCAACAGAGCTGTAGAAATGTAACCAATAATAATGAGATGTAATCAAAGTTGGGAGCGTGTTCAGAACCAAATTTCTATTTTCGTGAATAAGGATGCATTGTTGAATAAGCTTAAAGCCAGATACATAATTTGGCCAGTATACATAATTTTTAACAATCCACACAACAATCCAGATAATATTCTCTACGTTTACTGTTTTGCCGCTTTGTAAAATAAATAAATAAAAAACAGAGAAGTGCAATGTTTGTTTCATTATTGATATTTCGAAATTGCTTCTAAATTCGTAAACTTATGTTTACTGAAAAACATGAAAATAACATGAAACTAAAGGTTAGGCTGGCACAGTGAAGTACATAATATGTTCAAAACTTCCAACCCTGTGCCACAAAACACTACTCAGAAGCTGTAATCCACTTCGGCATATTTCACTTTCAAAAATAAAATAAATGCAAACAATAAAGTTAAATGTTTGAACAAAATTAAAGAATTATAAAAAAAAAGTTTCTATATCCGATGTGCTAATAATTAAAAAATCTCATCTGGGAAACAAGAAAACACAATCTTTTAGTATTTAGAATAAAATAAACAAAATTAGATATTTTTCTAAAACAAATCATATAGAATTATGAGTAGAATCACTAGTAATAGTAAAAAATAAAGTTTATAAACAGAAAAACAAAAAAAATCGCGGGTATATTTTTATCTAAACTACTGTCACAATCTTTTTTATTCAACACACAAAGCTAACTCTATTGTTTGCAAAATATGAAGATAACATTATGAACTACTTTAAATATCAGTAAAAACTAGTAAATCACCATATGCCAACAAATTGGCATGTTGATGTTATACTATTTTTTAGTATAACAAATTAAAGATGTCTTAAAAAATATTTCACAGCTCTAAATAGTAAATATATAAAATTAACCAAAATTCAAAGCGTTTGTTACGTTTTTACTTGTGAAAATTTTAACTAAGAGGTTCCTAATAAAAATTTAGGATACCTTTATTTGTGAAATAATTTGTACAAAATAGAGTCTAAAGTAGTACCCTCCCTACTGATTTTCAAGAATACCTATGTAATTCAGTTGGTGGAGAAAATTTAAAATTAGAATTCACTTCAAAGTAAATAAAAAAAAAAAAATTTTTTTCAAGTGAGGTAATTAAAATATACAGCTAATTATAAATTGATAGGAGACACTGCAAACATACAATAAAATAATTATAGGGGAAAGATAATATTCCATGCAAATATGAAGAAACAAACAAAAAATGTTTTGTTTTCTTCTTTATTTTTTTCTTTTAGATTTTTTTGGAATTTTTTTCTTAGAGAGAAAATAAATTTCATTTTTTGACTTACTGGTTACTGAAGAGAAGTAACATGGTGATCTTTGTAACATTTAGTTACGGGTAAGGTCAGATCCAATATCCACCGTCAGAGACAACTTGTCGTCACTTCAAGAGGAGATACAGAGTAAACTTACAGGTCTAAGACAAGGACTGTTCTTGGACAATTTTGAAATTAATGAGATTTCTTTTGAGAAGATCGTAATGGCAATTGGAAAAAATAAATTATTGACAGTGGACAAAATATATAGAACAAATATTTTATTTTTTAAAAATTAAATTAAAAATTAATTCACAAACTTTATTATTATTATATAATACGATAAATATAGATGAAAAAACTTTTACTCGCTACTATAGATTTAACAAAAGTAGCACAATTAAAAATGAAATTTATGTGCCTTAGAATAAATAAGCAAATAGTAAAAAAAAAAAAAAAATCATTTGAGTTTTAAAAAAATTAAATAAATGAAAAAATTTAATTTCAGTATTCACATGCCAGAATGGAAACTTTTTATAACTAAATATTTTCAGTCACTATTCAAAAAATCATTGAAGAGGAATGGGAACATTAATAATACTTAGTCAAAAATTTGTTTTCTAATCAATAAATAAATGAAAAAAAAGTAATAAGGCATTTGCACAATAAAATTTTAATGGACATAAAATGTCTCCTTTTTATATAAGAAATGTCATTAAATTTATTTTTTAACGCTAAATGAAAATTTAAAACGTAAAAAGAAAACTTTTAACAAGACTTAAAAAATCAGTAGACAGATCATTGTACTACTAGTAATCTTTTTTTCTTTCTTTCTTTTAAATGCACAATACAACAATTTAAGTTACACAATATGCAAATAAGTTGTTCTGTGCAGTAAATAATAAAAAAAATTTACTTTCTTATTTCAAAATCTACAAAAATTCATATCTCAAATTTCTTGACTTCCATTTACAGAGATTATTTAGTTAAGAATTCACACTTTGAACTAAAGGTGTTAGTTAATAAGTATTCATAATCTTAATCATAATTATAATATAACCTCACATCACTAGGCTGACGCTGCTACGGCTGCCGTTCCATTGTTAACTGCTTCTTTTTTGTCCTAAACATATACATTACAGTTCAAAATTTTATCAAGCTTCTACACGAAATATTTGAAAGACTTTAATAAGCAAGTCATTAAAATAAATGTCTATTTTTTTCAAGCAGCCATAACGTCCTACTATGACTGAGGCTGACAGAGTGATAAGCAACTATCTTAATACAAGTTCGCATCCTAATAAATCTAAAGCTTGGAATCGGTAAAAGAAAACAGTTTAATTATATAGCAGTTGGCTAGCAGTTAACAGCAACTGGCCCTGAAAATGGATGGCACTGTAGGTCGTGCCTATACTGTGCCGTCAATGACAAAGGTAGTTAGTTAATAAGCTGTGTGTTAATTAATGTTGTAGTTTTATTAAATTGCAATGTTGTGGATTATATAGCTTATTTCATACTACTATTATGTCTTGACAAGTAAGAGGGTCGCGGCAATGAGCACAGAAGGGTGCGGGGAGATCCCGCCTGGAGTCGTCGCTAACAGTAGTTCAAATCCACTCCAAGATATTTCAGTCTTTAGGAACCGTATATAATAGATAGGTCTCGATTCTCTAGGCCCCAACTCTGCGATAAAAAGAAAGTACTACGGTTAAATCCCTTTATCTTTAGAGCATATTATTATGTTACAACGTTATTAAGGCTTTTCAGCCTGGAGAATGATATCTGCATAAATGAAGCTCAGGTTTCCCTCGACAGAATTTGGAAATCATACAGCACTAGATTAGCTCAAGAGCAGCACCGTCTTCTCAAATCATATTCTATTGTGGTAACCTGTGAGTAGACTAATCACCCTACTTTATATAATAATCTACTCTCTGCTTTATGTACGTATATATACTCTATCTACTTTATATAATAAGCTAATGGTTCAACGGCTATGATCTAGTAGTTCCTTTGAAAGAATTCCCTTTGATAAAGATCGCCTACCTTTGCCTTGGCAGGATCAGTGTCGGAAGAAGTATACTTCTATGTTTTGATGAATGACTTGCAACCCAAAATGATACCCACTGATTCGGGTCAGACAAGGGGCAAGACAGTATCTTGCCTGCCACTCGCTACATCTATTTTTCCCTTACTGTACTTATGCACATGTCAGAATAGAAATGAAGCAATATATATATTTGTTGCTCCATTTCTATTATGACATCTTTGGGCATCATTTTGTAATTAAGTCATCCATCAAAACATAGAAGAATACATCTGCTATGTATAAATAGTTATTTCTGGGGGTTTCTCTAAACACACCAGTAAACCCGTTATTAATCTGCAACCTATAGTCTGCTTGTCCTATTGAGCTTAATTAAGCTTAAATGCAAGCTTAATCTTATCTTAAACTCTGGCTTCATTAATAGCCATTGTTTTCTTTTTTTATTGAACTTATGTTCAATAAAATTGAACTTATGTTTAGTTTAATGTTCTTGAACGTTAGATTTTAAAATATTAACCTCCTAGTGGTTCTGAATACAATGAGATAATGCGTTTTTTTTTAGCAATATTCAGTATTTATCGAAATATTAATAAATAACTATAGTTATATATTTTAAAATTACACAACTACTGTTGTGGTTGGTTACGCAGAGCTGGAAAGCATCAGAGATTTTTCCGTGATAGCTGCTTCTTTTTGTGGTCATCTACCGGTTTCGAGCGTTCGCCTATCTTCAGGATGATGTAGTGTATCAACGAAATTTGCTCTATGCAAGTCTATGTTATCAAACTGTTTGACAGAAAGCATCCTGATCCGAAACCGGTCGATGACCACAAAAAGGAGCAGGCTATCACGGAAAATATCTCTGATGTTACACAACTGCAATGTATAAATACGTAAAACATAAAATATATATATATATCATATATTAGTCACAAAAACTGTAATGCAAAAACATTATTAACAACTTTTAATTTTAAATTAATTTTTATTCCTTCAAGTACTTATGATAATTTTTGATGTTTCCCTAAGAACAAAAATGTTTCCAGGCATTGAGAGGATAATATCATAATGTATACATGTGTACTTACAATTTACTATTATTTTATGCCGGAATAAACACTTTGATATATGATCGGTTTTTTATTTAAAAATAACAATATCAAATGAGTTCATTATAAAACGAGTGCTTCTCCCAGCAGGTCGGTATCGATTAAGTACTGTCGATGGAGAGTGATGGCTAAGAGATATACAAGAGCTATTCTGATTAATTTAGGGACGCATATAAAAAAAAAAAATACAGTGACGGAATCTTCAGATAGAAAAAGAATTAATAATACTCTGCATAGTATAATCTTCCGGAAGCAACTATTTAGAAAGGAATATGTCCTATTTCCCATAGGACCGACCCACTGCTGGTGGAAGCACCTCTGAAGTTTGGTGGAGGATGGACGCGGATGGGTCCATATAATAAGCTGATTCCGCTATATATATATTAAATGATTATATATATATTCTCATTTACCAAACTTCAAATTAACTAAAAATAATTAAAAATATTGTTATGGAAGGCTCCAAAGTTGCCAAAGGAATCGAAAAATCGCTAAATCTATAAATAATGTTAATATATATGAATTTAGCAGGTACATATACTTACATTATCTGGCTGAGTACCAATAAATTCCATTTTTACAGCAGTTGCCATTGATTCCACCTTTTTTTTGTATTCGTTATACTCATCAACCTCTGGTCCACTGGATTTTCCTTCTGTTCTTTTCTTCAGTTCATTTAACTTTTCAATTTCTGATTTTATTGTGTCATTTATCCAGGGTCCCGATAGGAGATCATCTTCAGTTTTTGGCTGTATTCCTTTACTAGTCGCATCTTCCTAAGGTATTACGCACCACAACCATTTTTAATCAGCAGAAGAATAGTACATGATTTTCAAAATGAAAGCTCACTTCTAATGTACATGGAGATTTAATTTACTGTACAATTCTGATCCACATTATGCAACAATATCTTAACATTAATTTGAGGGTATAATAAATACTGGTTATTTCACATCTCAAAAACAATGAAAACATCAGGATTTCTTAGACTATTTTTCAAAAACTAAAATTAGGAATTTTAAACAATACTCACGTCATTTTTAGCAGGAGGTTTATTCTTGTTCTTCTTATTCTTCGTTTTCTTCATAGGCTTACCCAATCTCTTTCCCATACCCATCCCCATTCCCATTCGCCCCATTGGCGGTTTAGGTCTGCCGCCTCTCATAAAAGGAAGCGGTCTTGGTGGCATAATAGGGGCTTGGAGAAGAGGAAGAGGAGGACCCGGAGGAGGCAGGACAGGCCTAGGCCTATGTCTCATGGGTGGCGGTGGAGGCATAGGTGGGCCCATATGATGCGGTGGGGGCCTCATCGGTGGAGGTGGCGGTGGAGGAGGAGGAGGTGGTGGTCCATATCCCATAGGACCCATTGCTGGTGGAGGACGTGGAGGTCCCGGAGGACGTCTCATATACGCGGGTGGCGGTCCGAATAAAGGAAGCTCTCCTGGTGGAAATAATGGCCTAGGCTTCTGTCGGCCAGCCATAGGTCCATTATTCTTACCACCACGTGCTAGTTTCACCATATTATACGCAAAATGCACTCACAAACTTGAAGTCACTCAAGGGTTAATGTTACTAAATTCACTAAAACTGCACTCTCAGAAATTAATCAAGTAGTTCAAAAAGCCGATGCTTCCTATTATCGATGGAGCATTAGAAGCCAAACTACAAATATGTCTTCCTTAAGTCAGAACAACCAACATAAAAATTTTGTTGATCTAAATTGTTGCTATAAAGTCTTACAAAAATTAAAATTAATGATAATTAAATATTTTTACCTACAATAAATTAGTATTACAAACTGCAAGTTGATGATTATTTGTTTTTAAGATTTTGCAACTGAAAGTCATTTTCTGTCTGGATGCATTTTGTCATAAATGTTCTCTAACACAAAATATGATCGTCTTTTATATTTTAAAACCTACAGTTGATTTATAAAAATTATGAAATGTGCTATTAAATTTTTCATGAATAAATGAAACAGTAGATTTTGTTTGAAATTGCAGAAAGAACTTTGAAATGGCAACACTGGCAAAAATGTGTGGGTTTTCAAGGATTTTATCAGTTTGATTTGATGGAAGATGTGACTGTCGTACAAGTCGTTTGCCCAGTTGGCTCTAGGTAGAGGCAGGTGTCGGTTTAAAGTAATCTGTAAAGGTTAAGTTATAGAAAAATAAGTAAAACTTTGTGTCGTTATCCTTCACTGTGTTTGGAATACTTGTAAAAAAACACTTCCACTGGCTGTTAACCTTGACCTGTACCTGATATTTCAACTTCTTCCCCTTAATTAGAAAGAAAAATTAAATTCGAATAAACTTTAAGTTCTAGTGTGGATTCATTCTATTGTATGAACATCTGAGTTTGTTTTTGTGTTAGCATGATATTTTAAAAAAAGCAAATGGAAACGTCTAAAGAATTTGATTTTAATTTTTGGGCCATTATTGGAAGTGTAAGTATAAACTTTATATATAGTTATTTTTAAAACATTGATATTTCAGTAATACAGGTAATTTCTTATAGAAAAGTTTTCGCCAATTTTGAAATAAAATATTTGTTGTTGTGTTGCAGTCTAATCAATAATTCATTTTTTTTTCTAATAAATTATTCCTACATTTTTGAATTTATTCTGAATAAAGCTAGGTCATTGCATGAACGATAAGGCAATAAAAAAAGAAATAATTTATAAAAAATGTACGCTTAGTTTACTTTGTATAACCAGTATTATGGTTTGTTTAATAAAGAAGTACGAGGCTTTGCACTATCACCCCTATTAATTTGATATTAGCCAAGAGATAACTTATTAACATTTATTTTAGATTTAGAAATGTTAGTTATAGAGGATGCTCTATCAGTTGTACAAGATATCTTTGTTCATTTAAAGCAGATTTTATAAAATTAAAGTGTTTATTTTATTCAAATACAATAGCTGTCTTCCTATTTATTATAAAGCAAATATCCCAATTAATATTTTACGTCCAGATGATTACAAAGTAGTCCTTGATAGAAATTCGCGGGAGACACTTTCCTATATAGTACTCAAGGAAGTGTTTGAATATGAAAACTGAAAGATTTTTGTTAATGAAAAAAACCATTAATTACATTATTCATTGATTTTTTTTTACTTTTTTTAGATCGAATGGCGAGATCCTCTTTTAATTGGAATAATATTATTCCACATTGCTATCACCTTGATGGCAATTTTAACTAGAAATCATAATAATTTTCAGGTCGTTCTTTTCCTGGTTCTTTGTAAGTTTATTTAGTGATTGATGTTAATGCTGAGATAGTTACCAGTCTGTCATGTTATTAATTATTTTTCTTTTTCTTTTAGTGTTACTAGTTTATTTTTCAGAAAATCTTAATGAATTTGCAACCCATCATTGGAGGTAACATTTCCAACTTGCTTTAATGTTAAGAATAAAGGTATACATATTTTGTTTAAATGACCAATAAAGATAGTTATTTAGCTATTTTTTCAGGATGTTTTCAAGGCAGCAGTATTTTGACAGCAAAGGCATGTTCATTTCTCTTATATTCTCAGTTCCTATTCTTCTCAACTGTATGGTAATGATGGTGAGTTAAGTTTTTAATTACTTTAGGTTATTAAAACTATAAATTTATAAATTGAGCAAACATTTTAGTGTTATTTGAATATTTGTGTTTAGTACTGAATTCCATTCCCGTATTGGTCTGCATGCTATTTTATGTATTTGGTAAAATATGTTTACGGCACCTAATTGATGGATGAACGTAAAACTTAAAAAATAGGCTTACCTGACTTCACTTTATTTGAATATTATTTTTAAAATAAGCTTTTTATTCTTGTTCGTGTGTCCTTTATCTTATCAGTGAATAGCGGTCTCGTGTTTATTTACATAATTGGCAGTGGCGTGATTGCACACCTGTCACATTTCTTTTTTTAGTTAGTAGAAAATATTGTTAATCTACTTATTTGTTTTACTAAAGAATCACATAATAATTATTCTTACATAAATTAATTCATAATATAATATAATTAATGTTATCTTCATTTTCGTTTAATGAATCGGAATTTAATTCCGAATTGATTTTACCTAATACTGCAGTAATTTATGGATTTAAGATTAGAAAGGAAGAAATTGATATTTGAAGTACACTTTATATTAAATACAAAACAATAGTTAATTGATTTTTTTTTTTTAACTTAATTAATTTTGAAAAGCACTCAAGTTTTCGGGTCGAGACCGCGTCATGCCCTATATAGCTTTCAAGGTGTGATGACCCTGAAGAGAGGCTCTTGCAACATGGAAGACATGTCGGTTTTTAACCAAACACTCACGCTTTCTCAACCCGGAAACTCAAGTGTTTTTCATGAAAATGGCCCCGGTAACCTAATAGATCTTAATTAACTTTTTTTAACTTAAGAATCTAAAGTTAAGAAAAAAAAACTTATAGTATCATGCCAGTTATTGACCTTGATTTTCTCCATAAAAGTACCCACAATCCAAAAGTGTGGGTTAAATTACTAGTAAATTGCAACTATAGTCCCGCGATTTTTGTTTTTATTATCATTTTTTTAAAAGAAATTCCTAAGGATCATCACCAATGCCGAAAATCCAAAATTCCAGGCCCTCCTATTCAGTAATTTTTCCAAAAATTGCAGCCATAGCTGATGCACTTCTGATGTGAACAGGTACGCAATCACTAATTGTACTATCGTAGATTATTCGCTTCGAGTTTCTATGCTTAACCTGCTTAAATCTTAAACAAACTATCATGCACCTAATATACTCACTAATAATAAAAACGAGTAAAAACGTTTACTCTATTTAGACTGAACCCTATATAATTAGGCAGAATCAATATTCTGCTATGCATTTAATTTCATAGTTAATTGTATTGCAAAAACTTTTCTGAAATTTTAGAAAATATCCACTGCATCTTCTTATCTATCCCATTCCTTTACAGCAGTAAGATGGTATCAGTTTTTCAAAAATAAGTTCTTACCAGAAATACATCATTTATGAAGTCCAGTTAGTAAAACTAAATGAATGATCTCGTATATCTGAACGAATAGAAATCCGACGCAAAATCAATCAATCGAAGATATCAGTTAATTGAATTGTTTTTCGTTAATTTCGCAAAAGCGAATCCAACGATTACTTATAACTTTGCATGCTTATCTCACATATTTATAGATCTGTTGGTTTAGTTAGAAATATGTTATCTGAGATTAATATTAGTGGGTTTGAAAGAAATGTCCGGAGGCTGACAGTTTATTAAGGATCCAGGTAGCATAATAAGTTCTTACTGCACTATCCCCTAAAAGAAATCGTAATTCTTCATAAAAATAAATACGTATCCAGTGATTTGAGGATCCGCGTTAACAGTTGCGCTAACAGATATTTTATAGTAAGAAGACAATGTATAGACATTTTTGAGGATATTCCTTTAATTAGGGAAAATTAACAAAATATGGTTGAATAAATAACTAATATTTCAAATTGGAATGAAAATTGCCAATTGAAATATGAGAACATTTTCTGAGAGTTCCACATTAGATTATCTACATTTATTATTATTATCATCAACAGTATTTTCTTTTGTTTAATTTGGCCATATATTGTCAACGTAACCAATTCTTCTAGCATACAAGTTTCATTATATCCAATGCAATAATTTCTTTAACTGTCTAAAGGATTTCAAATATCCACCGGTATTAATATTTTTTTTCAACCGCCTCAATATAGATAAATGTGAAGCTTTTAATGTGTACTGTTTTTTTGGATTGTTTTACTTAACGTCTAGTTATTAACGTGAGTAATTATTAAAGAAGCCCAAGCCCTTATTGTTACGATTATATAAATAGAAAATTAAAAAAAAAAAAAGATAAAAAAGAGCAGGTTAAACTAAAACACGCTTTATTTAAAATGGAACATAAAGAATAAAAAACAACACATAAAGTAAAAATTCTCTTCAAAACCTTGAATTATTCCATATATAGCAAAATCCACAATATATTCCACATTGGTATAAATTAGTTCACACTTATACTCCGCATGCAGGGAACATCATAACGAAATCTTCTGAATTATATATATATAAGGCCGCGAATTATAGAACTAATGTAATTCATTCAGGAAATACAGAACTAACGGCAGCCTCATTGATGAAACTGAGGATATTGCTACGTTTCTTTGGAAGAACAATTCAAGTAATTGATACTTTCCTCGGCCTCCTTTAGTATAACTATTGCACTGATAACAGTTATTTCTTTACCAAGAGCTAGATTGGCTAGCGTAGTAGATCCTTCGATCAGGTCCAAAGGCTCCAGCAGCTAATAGGTTAGGGTAAGATCTGAAATTTAGGTTGTCAGATACGAATTGAGTGTATTATCCAGGTCAATAAGTCACTTGTGGTAACATTGGTAGCATTTCTTTTATTTGAATGCTTATAATGCTTGCAATTTAAAATCGGTTTTGCGAAGCCAAAATTTTGTTCTGATAAGATTTTATGTACATATTATAAATTTAATAAAAAATAATTCCTCTAGAACCAACAGCAAGAGAAAGTTACCAACAAAAATAAAAAAGAATGGATAGATCCGTCTTAAAATGAAAATTTAATTGAAATGTAGAAAACTTGCATTTAGTTTTTTAACTATTCTATTTTTTATTTGTTAAAAAGATATTAATTTATAGTTAGTTTATCCTTATTCACTTAGTTTTCCATATGAGATGCTCCTTACCACATGAGATCTAAGACATTCCTCTGATAATAATTGTCTTTTAATTGTTTATGTATTCTTCGGTAAGTGGAATAAAAATTCTTTTATTTATTTTATTGTTTTAATTTTTTTTCTTTATCTAAAGTTTTATTGTTTATTTATAATTGGTCCTAACTTTGATTTGAATTTGTAAATATTTTAACATTACCCAGATAAATCCTTTTTTTTTTCTTTTTTTTTTTTTAAATTGTTCAGTTTCTAGAAATAAAACTGTGAGATTTCTCCCATAAAAATTCTCAAATTCAATTACTTGTTAGTTTTTGTTTTATTTCATTCGTTACCAATTAATAACCATGAATTGCGTTTAAAAATACGGTGAATATATTTCTCAAGGTCAATTTTTGCTCTTGAAATGGAGAAAAAAATAACCTTAACTCTATTTAATTTTCATACTTGAGTTCACTGCATTTAATAATATCCATTAAATTTTAAACATGTTTTTTTTTTTAATATTTTGGTATGTGACGAACATTGTTGGCAGAGATTGTTTTTATCCAAATAAGTTTAGCTTATTTACGAATTATTGTTTATGAATATTAGTATTCTTGAACGGCTTTATAACGAATTAACAAGTTTTTTATGGGTACTTTCAAAGCTTTAAGAACAAGTATACACTTTCGTAGCTGAATTTTACTAGAAATTCATTTTTTGAGATTCCTTGAGTACAAAAAATAATGTTTAAAAAAAAGGTTCATGTGCTGTTTGTGTATGTATCCATATATTTGAATAGCACAACACGAAGCTATTTTTAAGAAATTTCAAACTATTCAGCTGACGCTCTCTTGAGCTTTACGAAACTTTGGTCAAATTCAGATGTACCGATGAAATTTTTGTGGTTGGTTCCGAAGAGCTGGAAAACATCAGAGATATTTTCCGTATTAGCCTGCTCCTTTTTGTGGTCATCGACCGGTTTCGGGCGTTTGCCCATCTTCAGAATTTTTTACTCAAACAGTGCGTTAACGTAGACATGCATAAAGCAAATTAGTGCTCAGTGTATGAACTAAATTTGCTCTGTGCAAGTCTGTGTTATCACACTGACAAAAAACATCCTGATGATGGCCGAACGCCCGATATCGGTCGATAATCACAAAAAAGAAGCAGGCTACCATGGAAAATATCTCTTAATACCGATGAAATACTATGTAGAAGGTTTTTCGTGACCTCGAAAACATTGCCGATTCGTTTTATATGTCCTATTTCTTTACATTTTTTAGTCTACCACTTTTGTTTCCAAGAAAATTTGTTTTAAATCTTTTTCAGTGGATCTGCACGTTAAGCATCTCTAAATAAAGAACATATGGTTCTTTCCACACTAGCCTTATAATATTAATGACAATTAATTTTTTTTTTTTTTTGAAAAACTTATTTTATTAAATGGGGTTTCTGATTTGGAGTAAAAAGAAGTTTTGGTTAATTTTTCATACTATATTTTTATCTTTTACCTGCTTAAGTTAAAGTATTGTATTTTCATCGAAAATAAATGTTTTAGGGGGCTCTTAAATATGAAAAAAAAAACTTGAAATCCCGCTTAGATATAACCCAGGTTCTGACACGAAAGTTTTGGTGAAACTCGGTTTAGAATAAGTCCTAGTTTTCTGTTGTTGTTGTTGTTGTTGTCGTTGTGGTTAGGTCCGCAGAGCTGAAGAGCATCAGATATATTTTCCGTGATAGCCTATTTCATTTTGTGGTCATCGACCGGTTTTGGGCGTTCGCACAGAGCACAGAGCGAAATCAGTTTATACACTGTTTTAGAAAGTGTTTTCTTATGACCAACTTGGTTAAGAAAGGGTTCTTTATACCTGAATAAGGCCTTGTGTTTATGGGTGGTTCCTTAAAAAATGGAAACATGATAAGTGGAGATATGCAACTTAAATTAGGTTTTGGAATAAATTTACATTACTAAATAATTATTTATACTATATTGTTTTAAATGTTATTCTTTGAGTATGGAACCAATATTTAACCACGAAAGATCAGTGCGTCAGTTGTTTACTGCTATGGAATAATTAATTATAAAAATGAAGTGAATGATCGAAAGATAGTGTAAATCAATATATTGCAAAACAAATTATATAAGCATGTTATATGACATTCAAGTAAACTATCTTGACACTCACACAGATATGCTCTCCGACATTCACAACCATGCTATCTGACATTCTACATCCAATATTTTGTAGAACCACGTTTACACTCGCATATGTACATACGAACATACTTTCTTTTTTATAAAAAAATAAGATAGTATAAATAATTATCTAGTAATGTAAATTTATACCAAAACGAAAAACTAAATTTAAGTTGCATATCTCCACTTATTGATGTTTTCATTTGTAATGAATCATAAACACAGTGCTTTTTAAAAATGGAAACAACATTAAGAACCTCTTCTTAATCAAGTTATGTCATAACAAAACACTTTCTAAAACTGTATAAACTGATTTTGCTTTGTGAAAGGTCAGTGTTATCACACTGTCTGTTAAAGACATCGTGATTATTGATGAGCGAACGCTCGAAACCAAACGATGATCACAAAATGAAGCAGGCTATCATGGAAAACATCTGATATCTAGTTTTATGTTTTTTGTTTTTATTGGTTTTCCCGAAAATGGCTCAACAATTTTCCCTGATCTTTGGACACTTTTTTACAGCTTTGACCTTTGTATTTCAGGTGATTCTTAAAATTTAGCAAATATATTTTTATAATTTCCTTGATGAAATTGCCAATTATAGTTTTATTTTAAAGTAAACATAATTTCAAGTAACTTATTTTCTTAAGTTCTTTTAGTTCATACACTGAGCACTAATTTGCTTTATGCATGTCTACGTTAAGAAACTTATTTATTCTTCTTATTATTTATATTATTGAAGAAATTGTTTTTAATTTCTAATCTAAAGTACACCAATTAAGATTTTATTATATTGATTAAGTTTCTAAAGAATTTTGTACATTGATCATAAATTAACTAACACTAATCTAATAAAAATTAATACATTCAAGTTCTTCATTGTGTTCTTGTTTGATTACTTTGTGCAGGCTAGTTGGTTGTGGCAATCCAGTGAACTAATGGTCCAATTGAAGAATGCTCAACTCAAGCAAATTAAGAGCAAATCTTTAGTTAATAATAAACAAGATGATAGAATAAATTCTGTTCAAGTCAAATCTAAAGAAGAATAATTTTTTCTTGATTAAGATTTTGTGTGCATCACAATTTTGTTTTCAATTTTAAATATAATTTGGGTTTATTTGTAAATTATATATCGTGATTTAATTTAGTGGGCCATAATAATGATTTAATATTTAAAAGTTAATAAATTTTTGGCTTTTCACAGATTATATTATTTATATTAAAAATCTAGGTAATATGTATGTATTGAAAGCATATCTGAGCAGTTATACTTTATTATTAGTATTTTGCATTTTGATTTTAGGATATATTCCATAAAGTGTTGAAAATGTATTTGAATTAGATGTTGTGATATCCTCTTGTTTTTTTTTTTTGTGGGGGGGGGGGGTCTTAGTCCTCATAATAATTGTGAATAAGATATTATTATAATTATTATTTTTGCAATACCTATTGAGTACTTAATATTTTAGTATTGTAAACAACGCATGTAGGGTTACTGATAATTTATGTTTTATATAAATAATCTTAACATTCATTTTTAACACCATCTTGATCACTTTTTAAAACAGACTAACTTAGAACCAATTATAAACGAATCTCACCAAAAATTAAGTTAAAGCCATGTAAGAGTTACCTGTTTGCAAGTTATTAAGACTGAAATAAATATATTAAAATAATAATTGTACTTGATTTGCATTATATCCTTTTTTGTTTACTTTTATTGTTATTGAAGTCGAGTATTGTATTAGTGTCAAATTTCTGGATTGAGCTTACTCTTCTGATGCAAGTTTTGAGATAGTAACTATGTAAAAATGGTTTTTACAAATTGCCTTCTCTCTTTCTCTAACTCTCATTGCGTGTGATGGAGTAGATTTGAACATAAATCAAAACCGGAAATTCAAAAAGCATTATATTTCATTAATGATTACCTAGGGGAGAGATACGTCTTGAAACGTATTTCTGTCACACTCACTTAACCGTTTGTATCATTTTGCTGGTTTCTTTTTTCGTTATTTCTAAAATGGTTCAACTTGTATTCTGCTATAAATGTATTGGGCCTTTGCCTTGATTTAAAACATTTTTCTAAGGACATTTATGTTAGGGGCTTTTGGGAATCCATCACCTTTAAAAAAGACAAATCCAATATAACATGGTCCAATATAATAAGCCTTTCTACAAATTCTGGTGCGAAAATGACACACAACTTGCTGTTATTGCAGTTAGTATAATTATAAAATTTATACATTTTCTTCAAACTTGGAAATTTTTACTCAGTTGCCCTGACATAAGTGAGGGCCCCAATAGTGGTAGTGAGGTACATGTTGATTAGCATGCATGACGTGTAGATATTAAATTACTCTGTAATCCAGTAGACAGCGCCAAAAAATTGAACAAACGTACTGGTGTACACTCACATTTATTAAAGTTGTTTAGAAATTCGGTAGAAAAATCGGTACAGAAGTATCACCTTTTTTTTTCAATTCTTTGCAATTAGCTTGATAAAGCTTCAGATGATTTTCTTTCAATTTGTATAATTATAATCATAATTAAGGCTCACTTTTATTTTATTTGTCAAAAAAAAAATATTGAGGGACTGCGACTTTAGCTTCCGCAAAAAAGATGTTTCAATATATTTTCCAGTAATATTAAGGGCAATAAATTCCGATTTTGATGAAAATTTGTAATTGGGAGTTAAGAAATGCAATCAGAGAAAGTGTTTAAGATATTTTTCATTAACGATCGCAATAGCGAGTGATATTCCAGACTAAATAATGAAACAAGAATTATATTACACGCTAAACTTGTCTATTAATCTTATTGCCTATATAATAATGTGGCTATAATGAATATTTCAAATAACATCAAAATACTTCCTAATGATATGATCCAAGAATTTTTTACGGCAACGATTAAAAGTTGAAGTAATATCTGTTGTGTAGTGGTTGGTTCCCCAAAGCTGGAAAGCATCAGAAACATTTTCCGTGATAGCCTGCTTCATTTTGTGGTCATCGACCGGTTTCGGGCGTTCGCCCATCTTCAGGATGCGTTTGCACAGAGCAAATTCAGTTTAGACACTGACTGGTCTTTTTAATTGTATTCAAAAACTAAACTCTTAAACTAGGTCAAGGGGGTCCTTGACATAGTCCTTGATATCCCCCTTGACCTAGTTTAAGAATTTAGTTTTTAAATACAATTAAAAAGACCATTCAGTGTGTAAACTGAATTTGCTCTGTGCAAGTCCGTGTTATCACACTTTCTGACAAACGCATTCTGAAGATGGGCGAACGCCCGAAACCGGTCGATGACCACAAAATAAAGCAGGCTATCACGGAAAATGTCTCTGATGAAGAAATATCCTTTAAGAATTGTGAGTTTACAAAAGAAAGCCGGCATATGATAAAATATTCATTATGATTAGTACAATTTCGGGACTACTAAAGAGTCATGCAATGGATCAATAATGAGATGGTATAAAGAATGAAATAAATCCATTTTAATTTTTATTTTTTAAACAAGTAGTATCACATTAACAAAAAAAATCTTGATTTTAATACAAGTTTAATTTTCTTAAGTTTACAGAATTCTCAATACAACTTCTCAAAAAAAAGTAGTATTTGATTTACAAACAACATTTTGGAGAGAAGTGTTAAAACAAAAATATTACTAAATTATTTACCATTTCTAAAGATCTAATCTATAAATGAAAACTGCGTGAATTAACTTTAAAAAATAAAAACTATGAAGTAAAATAGGGAAGAAATCCTTAGTGGATGCATTCTTTTTCGTACTTTTTTTTTTTTAATTTCAACTAGTGAAACCATAACCTTCTGAATGAAAACACCTAGAATGCTAATTAACCGATTTGCGTAATCGAACTTAGAAGAATGCTTGAAATTAAATCTAGAAATAGCAACTTTGCAAATATGATGAGAGCTGAGTGATAAGTAAACGTAAAAAAAATAAAAACAGACCTCATGAACTATGTTTGAGGACAAAAATACATCCTTTTAGATGTAAGGATGTGCTGCTACTTTTTTAATGTCCAATAAATGAAAATTTAGGGAGGGTATAATTAGTACACTGATTTCAAGGACAGCTTTGCAGATTGAATCCACAATCAACGTAAGACATTGTAATTAAAAAGGCATTCAATTGTTTTCGAATGAAATGGAAAATAAAGAAGCATCTGGCCGGAAGATTATATGAGAGATAGCTTATGTACACATTAATAAGACACAACTAGAAATAGAAAGAAGTATAAATGCAATTAAATCTTGAAGTTAAAACTAATAATTCGATATAAGCTATTGAAAACAAAAAATGTTAAATGCTGTTAAATATTTTATGTAAAAATGTGATTGAAATATAGGCAAAAAAACTGCTATATTCACTTTAAATTACAGAGAACGAATCTGAGTGAAATGAGATTTATTGCTTCTGCTCTTTGCAAATGCCCATTGATTAAGAAACAATTGTCAAAGAAATTAATGTACTATGCGTTTGTATTTTTAAAGGGTTTAATGAAAGAACACTTTATTTTAAATGGAAGGACAATGCCAATAAACAATCTTAGCAATGTTCATTATTGCTATTGGTAAATTATGTAAAAACCATTATTTAGATACTGAACACTGACAGCTAATAAGTTTACAAAATTCGGATAAACTGTCATCTGAACGTTAGCTAGTTTTTATGTAGAGTAGTGACCCAAAATGATTCATTTCACTTTTATCTTTAGTTCCGAATTCCGATAATTTTGTTTGCTGGAAAACCTAACATCATCTTACCAAAACCTAGTTAGTTTCATAATTCAATGATATATTTTTGTATACATCTAACACAACCCTAGTTTTTGAATCGATTTGACTATTGTAGAACAGGTTTAGCTCCAATTATCAACTTCAGTATGTTTGAATCCAACTAGTTAAAAATATTTTGTTAAAAAAACATAAGGCAGTGTTTGATGCACATTCAGTCGCCATTTAAAAATGCAATAAAAGATAATCCTTTAAATAAAGAAGGTTAATTAAAGGTAAATTAGGGGATTCAAAAAATAAAATTACTTTTTGGAGGTTTTGATTTTTGCAGAATCTGTAGATTTGTAGAGATTAAATATATGCTGTATTCCTAGACTTGGAGAGAATAAACTTAAAAGGACTATGGCGGGTTCCCTATTTTAAACTAAGCATTTGGAGTTAGATAGATCTCATTCGAAAAAACAGATCAATCATCCATTTGTATAAAGCTTGAACATGTTTTACTTTTTATAATTTCTGAATTATACTCCTATTTATAAGTACATGTGTAGGTTATGTGTAGTGCATCTAGTATATTACTTATTTCAAATAATTCCACAGTTCCAAGGCGAAGCACCGTAGATTATTTTAACACCTAATAAATAATATATAAATTATATATAATGAAAACTAATGCATTTTATCTATAAAAAAAAGTGAATTTCTACTTGCATTGTTAAGGAAGTATAGAGGCAAGATAAAGATAAATAAATTGTTCTATATGGTGCATTGTTGAAGATTAAGCATGACTAGTTGACTCCCGCAGTGATGTAATAAAACTTTAATGTCTCATTGACTAATTAACAACAGAACTAAATTACTTATTTACACTTTCAAATTGACTACAGAATTTTACTATTTGATAGTTTCATCTTGAAAGACAGCAGTCATCGCTTCACTTTTTTTTGTCCGACTTTTTCTTTGATAGGAAGCCCCTTCTATTCACTTCTGAAATTTCAAATATATAATTGAATTAATAAAATGGTAAAATTCCAGATAAAATTATAGTTTAAATTAATACAGAATTTATAATATTTTTTCTTTGGAAAGTGCTAAAGACTCACGGAAATAATTACGATGATTCAATAAATTATTTACATTTTTTTTTTTTGTTATCCCTATCTTTTCATTACTAATGACTTTTTAATTGATAAATAATCTTCTTTTTGTTGTGGCGTAACTGATATTGTATCTTTAGTACAAAGATTTATTTTTTTTAAGGAACGCTAAGACCAATGCCTTCTCAGTGCATTGCTGGACTCCGGGCAATGTATATGTGTATCGCTAGAGGGAGTACTGCCTTTCACTCAACTGCAAGCTATAAAGGCTTCTAGGTTGAAAATAAGGGAGAACTGTTTAGACTCGAATTTAAGACCTCCGCGTCAAGTCCGGCGCGCCCAGCAAAACCCGTCCTTATTCTTATCCCTAAAATGAAATGTATCAATTCTTAATTCTAAATATCTACAAAAAGAAATTGGATGATCTAGATTCATGGTAGAAAAATTATAAAATAAAAATTACATCGTTTTAACTGATATTTTCTTCAGTTCCTATTCGTTTTTTCAGTTATATCAAATAAATTACACTAAGAGTAATTGAACAGTAAACAACATTATTTCAACCTCTTAAAATATGTAATTTTTTCAAACTCAGATTTAGAACGTCAGAATCACAAATCATTGGAAAATATTAATGATTTTTTAATGGGAACCAATAACTAGTGAAATGCATCAGAGACATTTTCCGTGGCAGCCTGCTTCATTTTGTGGTCATCGACCGGCTTCGGGCGTTCGCCCATCTTCAGGATGCGTTTGTCAGACAGTGTGATAACACAGACTTGCACAGAGCAAATTCAGAGTGTATCAGACTCTTCAGAGTGTATAAACTGAATCTTTGTGCAAGTCTGTGTTATCACACTGTCTTACAAACGCATCCTGAAGATGGAGAACGCCCGAAGCCGGTCGATGACCACAAAATGAAGCAGGCTACCACGGAAAATGTCTCAGATGTTTTCCAGCTCTGCATGTGACGGATCACTGTATGTGATGATGTATGTGAGTGATGATGTGATATGGTTTGTGGGATGAATAATAAAAAACTTAATTATATAAAAAACATAATTAGGTAATACATGCTTGCGAGGATGTGAGGGTTGCGTGAAAAAGTGAAAGAATGACTGGAATTTCTTAATTCTCTGGAACTGAAAAAACTTAAAAAAAAAAATATCTTAATAAAAAATCGTTCAATTTTAAACGAATGAATGAATTTTAAATATTAGTTTAATCGTTGTTTAATTTATTTAAATTTATTTTGTGTATTTGCTTATATTATTCATATTTTGGTTAATTAATTGTAAAGTAAGTCTCCCTCCAACAACAGAGTTTAAAGAGTAAACCCCCACGTGTTGTGTCCACTGTAAAAAAATTTGCCCTTTAACAACCCAAACACGTGTTTTCCCACCCATCTGGCCACATCCCTTTACTTAGTTTTAAGAGTTTAGCATTTTAAAAATACGTCTCAGTTAGTGTGAAACTAAGTTGCTCTGTGCAAGTCTGTGTTGTCACACTGTCTGAAAAACGCATCCTGAAGATGGGCGAACGCCCGAAACCGGTCGATGACCACAAAATGAAGCAGGCTACCACGGAAAATGTCTCTGATGCTTTCCAGCTCTGCGGAACCAACCACCACAACAAATTAATGAAATCATTGGTGTTTATATGGAGCAAACCGCGAAAACTGGAAAAACTGCTCAGTAGAAAAGTACTTCAAGTTAACCAATTTCAATCAAACGCGAAATATAGGTAACATATTTAATTCAATTTAAATGTTATTTAAATGACACAATTATACAATAAATTAAAATAGCATTTGAAGAGGAAAACATAAACACAACACTCCCCAAAAACCCCTTAAATGACTTTACCCAGAGAAATATATCAAATAAAAGTTGTAATCTTTGTATGTGTAGTTCACATGATTAGATTAAAATACTTTCATTCACATGAAAAAAATACTTTTCAGCAAAAACGTATTTCCAGTCATCCGATTTTCTTCAAACTCGGAATTCCAAAAACATATTTGATTCTAATTAATATTATTTAGATGATAGAATTGTGTAATAAATTGAAATAGCACTTTAGAAGAAAACCTAACCCTACCCTTCCCCTAAAAATTCTGTTAATTGAATTTTTCCGGAGAAATGTCTCAAATAAATGTTGTAGTTCTTTGTATGTATAGTTGATATATTAAGTTTAAAGAATACTGTTTGGAGTCGTTTTCGAAAAAATTACAAAAAACTGAAAAAAAAAATCAGTAAAGTTGCACGTCCAGTTGAGGGATTTTGTCCAAAATCTCGTGTCTGATGCAGTGTCATACCTAAATGGTGTACCAAGTTTGAGCTTCCTGCGACTTTTCGTTTTTAAGATGTTATTCAGCGCTCACACACGCAGACCATTTTGTGAAAACCACTTTTTTTGAAATCAGGGAACTTCAAAATATGTAAAACTCAATTTCGAAAATATGGCACCAACGCATTAATTCTTCTTTCTAATAGTGAAAAATTTGAAAAATTTCATCAGTTTTTTAAAGAGCATTTTTCTAGGGATTTATGCTTCAGGCTTTTGTCTAAGGTTGCCCAAAATTGCTGCGTTGTTCACAAGGTAGGCAACAGCTATATAAAAAAGTATATAAAAGGGCTTTGAATGCAATTCAATTTCTTAGATTGTTTTTAGAGATATTATATCAGAACAGAATTGTAAATGTATCTGTAAATTAAGAACATTTACTTTGTTTAATGAAACTAGACTCAGAGAGAAACACATTATTTATAAAAAAAAAAAAAAAAAAAAAGATGCTCCCTAACTTTGTTAGGCTGCAGAACGATTCAGCAAACCGATCAATTTCTTCGGATATATTTGTAATGAAATAATGGTCATTAAAATCTGATGAAAAACAAATGCAGAGAATAAAACATATCTGTGCGATAAATAATATTGCCTACCATAAATTAAGAAATAGAAAAACAATAGGCGACATTTATACAATATACAGATAGTGCAGTCAGATATATTCCAGTCAAATATAAAATGAGATTAGAGAGTCTTCTTCAATAAGAAAATATTAATGATAATGATGATATTAAGCTGGTTACGATTCATAAATGTGAATGTTTCTCAAAAAATCCAGTATTATAGGCTAGACCGATATCAGCGAGAGCTGGATTGTTGGCCTCAAATCAGTAATTGGATCGATTATTTTGCCGAAAATATTGTTCTTCGAAAAGGTCATGCTGTCCGCGCATCTTGTCGTACTATACATATCAATACAATACAATACTTCTGAACATTACATTGCTTTCTCTTTAAGCTGTTCCAAAAAAATACCGTGACGGTGCCCGATTAGAAGCATGGTGTAAGAGCATTTTTGCAGAACTATGGAGGTGGTTGCTAAACTCTCGGTGGCCTCTGCGTTTGCTGATTCCTAGGACTCGGCGAATGGGAGCATAATTTACATCTAATTTAAGGGTAAATAAGGATTTCTTATCCAATAAGGATTTCTTAATCGTAAAATATATGTGGTAGTCCGTGGATTGATCTTGAAGTGGAGTGTCCCTATTCCCTGTCATTTACTATTGTTCTAATCAGTAAAAGCCTTTTCTCCCAGAGACTGCTATATTTTCCTTATATTAATTTTAAAACTAGCTTGTATTAATTGCAAAATTCTTAATATTATGTTTACTTCTAATATTCTTTCTTTTTTTAAAGAAATTTGTAACTTTTACTGTAAAAAAGATAAATAAATGAAGAATAATGTAACACTAATTTATGTATAATATTATTGTTATTGTAGCGGACTTATTTTAATCTGGATTCTATTAAATTAATAAACTCAGATTTTATGATTTTTTTTTTGTAACTTAATATATGTGTTAAGGTATTCTGAAAAAGTTTGTTGTATGTTTGAATATTCATGAAATTTGTAAGCTGAATTTTATGTTCACTTTGTATTATCTATTACAATTACCACATTACCATCAATTTGATCCTGAAAGCGGCAAATAAGTTCATGAATAGCGAGGCCATGTATTGTTTGAAATTCTAATATACCGCCATATTGGGTTGGCAAAAATTTGGGTTCAATGTGCTCGGTAAGTGAAGACATGTCATTTCCATGGAAGAATATCTGCACAAAGTATTATTCGGTTATTTTTTGTTTTTAATGATTAAATTTTATACATTATTTCTATCAACTATGAATTTTATAAATTATAGATTTAAAAAAGAAAATATCTTAATAGTATTTATTTTGGAATCATATTAAATGTAAATTAAATAATGTAGATTTGTAATACCATGTAAATGGCTTTCAAGCGGATATAGCCTCTAAGAGGCAAACTTGAAAACAGCTTTATGTCTTTTAAAAACGTGAATAATATAATTTGAAAAATGTTGATATCGAAAATATTTACTCACTCTTTCTCTGAGCTTTTCTAAAATGAATGGCTTGAAAATCGCGAAAAGCATGTTGAAGATATATGGTTGTTTAACTACATGTACTGATTTTATTCTTAAAGGAAGATTTTCCTGTAACAAAGAATAAATATTAATGTCTATAATTATTTAATACCTTCAATACTAAACATATTTTGAAACCGAATCTGTAAAACTTTCTCAATTTAACTGAAATATCTGTTAATAGATTATCTTTGTTTTACTTACTTGAATAAATTCTAAAAGAAATTTGGCAAAACTTGGTGAAAACTGCCAAACATGGCTAATAGTTAATCCATCTAAGTCTAAGATAATATTAACCCCAGCAATTTGAGTTTTAGGTTCCAATTGAGCAGCTTCGATTACAATAACTATACCTCTTACTATTTCAAGAAGACTCACAGTTTTAGTGTTCCATTTTTCTGAAAATGATTTTCCTCTTTAACTCTATTTATTAAAAATTGAGTATTATTAAAGAAAATCTTATAAATGCTGTACAGAATTTCTTACAGTTGAAATACAGTGATTTTTTTGGTTATAATTATGTTGCTACTTTTCAAACACATTGTTGTTCAATAAAAACAGATTATATCTATAAACCGTGCCCATTCATCTAGTATAAATTATTTTCAGTTTTTTGAAATTATTAAAAATGAAAATGATCCTAGGTAAAATAAAGTTTTTTCTGTAGATTGGAAATATACGTATTAATCAAAAAATAAATAAGTAGATGGAGAAGTGTTTGTTTCTTTTAAGTCTTCCTGCTATTCCTCCTTTACATCACAATTACACACTTATGTATGTTCCATTAACTACCATAAATAATTAGATTCAAAATATGAAATGATTTTATACTGTGCATCAAATACCATAAAAAATATAATACATGCCACAAATATTTAAATAACTGTACGATTAATTCAACTTATATAACGATCTTAGAAATAATAAATACTAATTATTATTAATAAGATTAATCTCTTAGATTTAAAGAAGAAATATTTCCATTTATATGTAATGGAGGAAATTTCGAAATTAGTAACTGTGATGCATGTTATGGAAATTATATTATCTATATCACTTTTACAAAGGTGTGTTTAAATAAGACCTATTACTAAAATTATATTTACTATTATTGTATTAAGTAGCATTTCATTAGATAAGAATTGGAATTACTGTACCGTAATACCTTCCATTTCAAGATTCAGACAATAAACATTGTGTGAAATGTTGGTGGAAACTCTTTACTCTAAGTACAAATAACTAGCTCTGCAGTTTGGCCTACTTTGTGAAGGCCTTTCAGTGCTTTCAACACAACTTTATTGGAGTCGGCAAAGTGACCATGCTCACATAATTTTAATAAAATCAAAATAATAATTTGACTTTAACAACGACTGGAGGCAAACAATGACATTTAAGATTAAACATATCATAACCACTGGAGACGTCGTTCAATACATTTAAACAAATAAGTCACTTCATTAATAAAATACGTTTTGTTGAACCAATTAACACTGTAGGAAGTGAATAAACGAAGACATTTATTATAACTTCTCTGAAATAATTTGGTTGCATGGAAAAAGAAAAAAAAGGTCAATCTTGATGTTTTCTAGTACGCTGTGAGATTGCTAATAAATAAATAAAACATGGGTGAAATTAACATTTTAAAACTTACTTCCTACTTCAACAATGATTGTTCTTCGCCCATTATTATCTCTGTAGGGCAGTACTGTGAATAGATTATTTTCAAAAACGTTTCGCTCTTTCATTGGATTTAAGTCCGCAAAATATTTTGCATTTTTCTCTCTAAATCTAAAAGCGCTGATAACCTATAAATAAAATAAAAATTATATTTCTTACTAAATATTGGACTAAATTTCTTTATTTCTCTTAGATTAGGCCATATTCCAAAAATATCATTCACATCGTTTATCTGGTCAATAAACCAGAGAACTAGAAGAAATTACGAACTTACTTTGTAACTTTCATTACCTTTTCATAAGCACTGTCCACATAAAACTTGCATGATCTTAAAAATGATAGGAACAAAGTATCATCATCTAATGACCACACCAATCCTTCCGTATCTGAAAGAAATAAAACAAATATTGAAAAACTAATTATTATTATTATTATGAGGATTTCTAATTAAAGAACAATTTCATATGTCAAGCTTGTAAATCCAAGTATGGAAATTTGAACTTAAATATCGATTCACAGATGAGTAAAAAAATATAAAGTCAGAGTCGAAATATTTTAGATAACGACATCTATATTTATATATTATTATAACATATGAATATTTTATTTTTTTGTTTATACTATAAGCTCAAAAAAACCGCTTCAGAGAAAAATGAATTCTATGGATGATAATGTCAAACAGATAACCAATCTAGTAATCCTGACCAAAGAAGCTATTACTCATATCTTCTAACAGAATTCAGCAGCACTTACGTTTCTAGACTCATGGCCGTGGAGGCTCAAACTTATAGCTTCG
>JAAEAF010005294.1:0-65907 GCA_011037195.1 Triatoma infestans | reverse complement strand
AAAAAACTAAAAAAAATACGTGTCCCCGTAGTTTTTTTTGTTAGAAATCCAAATTTAATTTGCAAATTTGTTTTGGTGATACCAGAAGCGAGATACAGGCATCAACTTCATTTTTTTTCAAATTGGGAGGTGTGGTTTTTATTTAAGAAATAGATTCCTCTATTTTTTGTAAGAAAAATTTACTTGAACGGTTTTTTTCTGTGAGTGATATTTTACAAGTTATGAATGAAAACATGATTCCTATAAGAAATGTCAAAATGATATTAAATCGGTTTTTTTGATTGAATAAGAAGAAAAGTACTATTTTATTATAAATTTTACTCCTCATTAATTACAGATCTTGCTCGAACTGGCCCCCACCATTAGAGATGCATACACATGCTTTTTCCTGCCAATTGTACCTTACGACCAAAGAAATACATCTCTAATGTGGAGGCCAGTTCGAGCAAGATCTGTAATTAATGAGGAGTAAAATTTATAATAAAATAGTACTTTTCTTCTTATTCAATCAAAAAAACCGTTATAATATCATTTTGAAATTTCTTATATGAATCATGTTTTCATTCATAACTTGTAAAATATCGCTCAAAGAAAAACACCGTTCAAGTAAATTTTTCTTACAAAAAATAGAGGGGAATCTATTTCTTAAATAAAAATCACACCTCCCCATTTGAAAAAATGAAGTTAGCGCCGTATCTCGCTTCTCGAAGCACCAAAACAAATTTGCAAATTAAAATTGGATTTCTAACAAAAAACTACGGGGGACACGTATTTTTTAGTTTTTTTCTAGCTATCTTAGTTTCCGAGAAAAAGACGTTATCCATATACCTTGGGACACCCCCTGTATATATATATATATATAAAGAGAGAAAAAACAAAATCATTGAGTATGAGAGAGAGAAAATCATATTTTAAGGACCTGTTCTCAGTTGATTATTATAGTTAATGCAAAGTAATTATAACATGACCTTCTTCAGAGTGTTGTCCATATTCCATACTGGTCAACTGTCCATCCGTCCCCATCCTAGTGACAGTTCTTTCTTCCACAAGCAACATCTTCTACTACATCAACGACCATTAAACTTACTAACTTCAATATTCGGTATCTTCACTATCTTTGACTTACCTTATTTGGATAAATTGTTGTGTTTTTTTTCTAAAAAAAAAAAAAAAATGTTCTTATATTATTTGCTGGATCTAAGTTAATATGTTTTTACCGTCTTCCATTTTTAGATTCATACTGTTCACCAATAAACGATACTGACATCGATTTATTTGAAATAAAAAAAAAAATTTAGAATAAAAACTTTAACAAGTGATGGTTTCTTTTGAAAGTTCTAAGAATCAATTCATTGCATTTCATAGTTAATCTTGTAAGAAATAATTGCTATTATGTTAATTTATTAGATGGTTATTTTTAATAACCTAACAGAAAAATCAGAAAAATATTAATATTTATGTCTATACTTAAATTCGAACAATATTTTTCCCTGGTGAGGAGCTATATTTGTTTATTAATTTAATTAATACCATTAAAAATCCTCAGAGGAATACTAAAAATAATTAAGTGAAAAAAAAATATTAAAGAACACCAACTTATTTATTATTTAATGTGGACCTAATTTCCAAGCTAGACAAAAGAATGATGTGCCCCAGTATATAGAGAGTGATACTCCCACACTGTAAGATCTACTTTTTTTTTTTTTTAAGTTAAGGAGATTTCATTAAAGTTGTATTTTTAGTTTGATCCCACACCGGCATTAACATTTTTTTTTTTTTTTTATTTCAAGAAGTTTAGAGCGTGGGGTTTTTGCACGCTTGAATTAAAAACCTAAACCCGTTATAACTTAATTTTTGATGCAATACATATCCTTATAAAAATATTTTGCGTATTATAATTTATGTATTTATCTCACTAATTAAAAAAAATAATTCAATTTATTTATTTAATTTTCAAAAATATACAAAATATTACAAAAAACACACTAATCTGTAAGGTTAACATTTAAAAAAAAAATGAATCTTAATGATTTAATTCATTGTATGACTAAGATTCATTCAGCATAAAAATAATGTAAAAAAAAAGAATGAAAAAGAATATTTGGTTTTTAAATAAATTTCGATGAATATATGGCCTTGGCCTTTCAACTATAACAGCTTAAATAACAAATTTCAATTATTATAATATTAGATATCTGAAATTATATCCGTCATATCATGTTTTTTTTTTTTCCCCACCCCCATTATTTCTGACCAGTTTTCCTCCATCGCCAAAGACTGATTCATTAAGTTTGTTTAGATTATGTTGATGTCCATTTTTTTTTTTTTAAATATTCCTTGATGGAAAATTCGAAACGGTAAGAAATAAAGAAAAAGAATATTGCTTTGACGACAGATATTATCAGTATCATCAATGTCACCAGAGCTTACTAATTAGCGTTGGCTCTGAAGAGTAAAGAAGCAAACATAAAGTGAATCAAAAGTTAGTTACTCCCCATCTAGGCTAGACTAGGAAGAGAGAGTTCGATTTATATAAATAGAGCGACAGTATTACAGTTTTTAAGACAGTTTTTACAACATTACATCCATTCAGCAATCTATCTACTTTCTTATTACTCAGCCAGTCTGTCTCTGTATTATTCTCTCGCTACCTAACTTCTATCTAACTTTAAAGTCCTTGCAATTTGTCTGTTGTATTCATTATACAGTGTTCAGTATAATGGAATTGTTGAGGAGAGAAATTGGGTTTGATTGAATAAACGAGATATGAAGGCACTGTTGTAATGTAGCTATAAGTTTACACAAACTGCACTGGATTTTATAATGACTTTGATAGAATAAAAGGTGGGGGAAGTAGAGATATGACACGATGCAAGGTATGGTTGAATCTGATAGATAGATCTAGATAGATTCCCACTGGCTTATATACACACGTTCTCCCACTCTAGCCTGCTTAAGTCAGAGAGTACCAGAGAGGGTCTGTCTTCTCTCGGGCCTGTCTTCTCTCTCTTGCTATTACATCAGTATATTATCTAATTTATTTCTCTAAAATCCATTTTCTCTAATACTCTTTCCTTCTCACCACCATAATAGCGTCAGTTATTTAAAGCAGGATGGTCGGCCAGTACGCCTCGTTTTTCATGAATCTTATCTTCTTCCACTTTTCTTACTATTTGGGGCTGCCGTCCATCTCAGCCAAATTTTTGAATAATTTGATTTTTTATTAAAAAAAAAAGACTTTCAATGAATAATCTGTTTTGAAATAAAGAAATTCCCTTCTATTGTATTCTCTCGCTACAGACAACAATGCCTTTCACTGGATACCTACTAAGGTGTAAGCTCCTAAGGGATGAGATAATATAATGGCGCCAAGTTTAAAGAAAATAGTTGTTGTGGTGGTTGGTTCTGCAGAGCTAGAAAGCATCAGAGACATTTTCCGTGGTAGCCTGCTTCATTTTGTGGTCATCGACCGGTTTCGGGCGAGTTCGCCCATTTTCAGAATGCGTTTTTCAGACAGTGTGACAACACAGACTTGCACAGAACAAACTTAGTTTTCACACTAACTGATTTAACTGTAATGTTGTAAAACTGTCTTAAAAACTGTACTACTAACTTTATATGAATCGAACTCTCTCTTCCCCTAGTCTAGCCTAGATGGGGAGTAACTAACTTTTGATTCACTTTATGTTTGCTTCTTTACTCTTCAGAGCCAACGCTAATTAGTAAGCTCTAGTGACATTGATGATAATGATGATATCTGTCGTCAAAGCAATATTTTTTTTCTTTATTTCTACCGTTTCGAATATATATATATATATATATATATACATCAGACCAATAATTAAAACACTTTTTTTGATACTTACGTATGTCAAAATTCATATTATTCCGCGGTAATTATGAATTTCAAAAATTTGACTTGATCACATTACTTCCTTTTTTTTTTTACTGGATTAAATTCCTAGGATTTTTTTTACTAGGATTACTTGGATTGCATTTATTGGATTAAGTTTAGGGAAATTTCTTTAAGTAAAACCCCACCTCTGATAATGTACAATTTATGAACAAAGTTTGGCCATTACAACAAGAGGTCAATGTCGTAGAAAGGTTTCCCTTTATACGGATATTTCATTCTTCACCACAGATCCAGACTACCATAACATTTAATTCTAAAGATTAATTTCAGCCAGATATATAATACAGATAAGCGTCAATTTAATATTGTTTCCGTTCACTTTAGGATTTTCCTAAATAATTATTTTATTTTATTTTTTTTTTTGTGTGTGTGTTTGTGTGTGCAGTTTTATAAAAAATTTGCTACTTCTTGTAATATTCGGCTCCTAATTACGCTTTCAATGGAACAATTAGCAGCTTTAGAAAAGCATCATTACCTTAATTTCCTGTCCGGAAATCATTAATGAATCTTCTTATTTTATTTTTTTTTTGCTTTATTCCATTTCTTACACACTAACACTATTTTATAGAGAATAATAATAGAGAATATATAAAAAAAGATAATTAATCAAATTATCGCATTCCTTTAGATTAAGTTTCTAAATCTGTCAATTTTTTTTTTTAAACGTTTACTTTTTTTATTTATATATTTTCAATTATTATTATTTATGAGAATATTTTAATAAATTCTTTTTTACAGTATTAAAATATTAATTAAACTTTTTTTATATTTTTTGCAAATCTACTCTTTTATTTTTGCAATTATGTAGATGTAATGGCTGGAATTGTGTAGAGTGCCAGATATTAGGGCCTGAGATTGTTAGCCGGCTCTCACTTGGGAAACTATTACAGGGCAGAAATGATTAGAAAACACGCAATAATAAAATATTAGCGTGTTTGTCAGAAACAATCTCCAGACGGAATAATAGTAGAGAGTGGACCATTAATATCAAAGTATACGCAGAAGATGACCCATGAATGTGTCTTAGATGCTATGGTTAAATTCGATCACTCGGAATGAATGAGCGAATTTCCCAGCAACTTGTATGCGGGAAAGTAATGGAACAGATTATTGGAGTTGACAGATGGTGATGTAATGACATGGTAAAATCATTTGACATTGGCAAAGTCATAGCAATGTCAAACCCAACAAAGAAAGAATAATTTACAACTAGTGGCCTGGCCAGCTGACTGACTTCAAAACAAGGCCGCGGCCAAACAAACAAGCCAAGGGTAGGTGCCCTTACATCAATAGCAAGCGCCGATAAGGCTGGCCACTCGCAAGGTCGCACACTAGGACAGATGTCTTGGTGTGAGTGTGGCCAACACCAATATATAAACTCGCCCCATTGGAAATGGGGATGATTATATTATATACCATTATACGAGCACGTCTTCATATACGAGCAGCAGTTTACGCGTTCATATACAGTTTATTTAAACTTATTATGTTTTAGTTGTGCATCGTTTATTTTATCATTCTAATTTATTAGTTATTTATCTTCTATTTAATTCTAAGTATTTTGTTGTTATTGGTTACCATTTATTACGTTAAAATCATTGTTCAAATACAGTTTTTTATAAAATCCGTATTAATAATTGGAGCACTAACTTCCAAAATCTCAAACTAACTTCCGCCCTCTTCAAGACATCTTCTACATCAGGAATCACATTAAACGATTCCATGAACGATACAGTGATTTCAATGAAGACACACACACTCCACGACAAACTGCCCTACAAATTATGTTTAGGATATTGCGTGCGGAGAAAAGAGTATAGGGTAAAGTTAGGAGTGATGATGACGCGGTAGGAGAGAAGACGCAGGCTTTACTTCTCTTGTTTGCCACCATGTGGCGTTATGGAAGTTAGTCGAGGAGTAGAAAGATCAGAAGCGAACATATTGCAAAATTCTTCAGTTATTTTGTGTGTTCTTCTGTGTTCTAGGAACATTTATACGCATCAGCGTGTGTTTTCATTACGTGAATTTTCACTTAGTAAATTTTTTTATATACTATATTAATTGCAATTGAAATGAAAGATTTCCAGCTGTCGTTAAAGTTGAACTCATAGACATAGTGTTTACCAAGTTTCATGTCGATCAATCATGTTACTTTCACAGAGGAGAAGTCTACTATCTATGGTGCATCATCTGTCTTTACCATAGTAGGAGAGACGGCCAAATGTAGTGTATTTGTATTTTGTTTCTGGAATAAATGAGAATGTCTTTATTTTGAAAAATAACATTTTTTTGCAGATAATAGTAGTAATTGTCGTAGCTTTTACCCTATAGAGGATATGACTGGCGATGATGTTGGTTGATGGACCAGTAGATTGTAGGTTGGCTGATCTGAGTAGTTTCAAGAGCGATATGGCTAATTAATGGCCGAATAGCTTAATTGTCCTAGGTTGGTGCATATTATCGTCAGGGGATGGAGTTGAGGCAGTTGGTTGCTTGTTACAAGCAATCTCCTGAATAACTTTTTGTAAGTTATGTTGCCGACTCATAGTAAGCTCTTATATCTTTGACTGGCCATTTTCTTCTTGGTAGTTTGTTTAGACTATTCTTCAGGTGTGGTTTTGCTCTTTAAGTGTATCCCTCCAAGGTTGTTTATGCGACTTCCCGGCTCTTTCTTTCTATTTTTTCCAGCTATTGTTAGAAAATAGTTAGAGCTTCTAGGCGGAAGCTTGGCTGTCAAAGTTTTCATCCATTAATCCATACAATAAATGGTCGTGACAATACAGATGAGGTAATGCGTGGTTGACCTACTCAAGAAGGCACGATGCAAGCCGCTTAATACGTCTGGTTTCAAAAATAAGGTGTGCAGCGCTTGTGTGACAAATTTCCTCAAATAGAATTGATTCTATTATAGAAATTTGGTCAATTGGAAGAAATATCCACGTTCGTTGAAAAATGGCAATCTTACTCTATATTCTGGCTACTATTAAAGTAGTGGCTCATCTCTCATCAATTAGAAAATGGTTTGGATGGATCGGAAAACTTGGTAACCTTTATTGAAATAACTCTGTTCTATGTGTCCAAGGCATCATTGTTGGAGTAGGAGGTAGAAGTAGATAGCCGACAATCTGACAGGAAAGTTTCAGCAATCAATCATATCTAGGAGATTTAGAAGAGTTTTTGATCCAACTAAAAATTATTAAGCTTTTAAGAAAGAAAATGAATTAAATGAAATTTTAAAAATATAGTTCTAATTGTTTTCGAATGTTCAGTTCGACATATATAATTATTGTTTGTCAATTTTTTTAATAATTTTACGTAATCAAGATATCAGCAAATAAGGAAACATCTTTACCGATCGAATAATTGTTCTCTAATTAAAGCTTCCAATGAAATATTTCTGTATGGATATGATTTATTGTTGTTTAAAAAAAATAAAAATAAAAATTTAAAAAGGCGTATCAAATAAATTGAAAATTCATTATTGTATTAGATTATAACTTGTTAAAAACATAAGCTAAACATAAAATAGTTAATTTCTTCAATTTAATATTTAATTACAATAATATAATAATAATTTATAATAATAATCTTTTAATTTAATGCTATTCATTTTATATCTCGTATTTTTTTTGCAATATTAATTGGATTTTAAATTAATGAAAATGAAATTCTTTTAATCTGTAAATAAAAGTAATTTTAAGTTTTTTTTTTTTTTTTTTTCAATAATTATTGCGATGTATATGATGAAATAAACTTTAGCAAATGCTTAATTTCTCATCATTATTAAAAATTGTTTGGAATTCCAGTTAATTTTTTTGCATTTTTTTTGCCTTTTTTTTTTTTTGTCTGGTCATGAAAATTTACATAAAAAAAGAAGAAATTAGTAAGGAAATTATTGAAAATAATTCATTATTGAAAATAATATTGAAATTGATTATTAATTAATATTAATTTTAATAAAAATATAAAATAAAATATAAAAATATAATAAATATAATATAATATATATAATAAATATATAGGGAAGGGATTAGCTCAGTGGTAGCGCGCTGGACTAGTAACGCGGAGATCATGAGTTCGAATCCAGCCGTGCTACCCTTAGATTTTTTCTTCCTAGAAGCCCCTACCCCTACAACTCACTGTCCGGTGATGGACAGTGTTGCCTACAACGGGAGAACACTGTCCGGAGGCCGACAGTGCACTGAGAAGGCTCCGGGCGCAAATGACCAACAGGTATTTGAAAACGCCTTAAAATAATAAACAAATAATAATAATACTAATAAAATATAAGAAATAATAAAATATAAATAAAATTTTGAATTAAATTAATATTAATAAAATTATTAATTGTAAATAATATTTCTGTTTTTATCGAGATTATGTTTTCATTGCAGTAGATAACTTTGTGGTTTTTTTTCCTGAATACGAAAAATTGATTTTATAAAATAATAATATATATATATATATATATATATATGCGTGTGTGTTTGTTAAGACTCGCAGACAGGTTATTCAAAATTGGTTTGTATAAAATCCATCAACCGGGACAGCTACTCTGCTGAATTTTTTTTTAAAGGAAACGAATCACTAGTTACTCCCCCACCTAAGCGAAACTAGTGAAGGATAATTCCAGATATATATTATATTAGAGAGAGAGAGGCGAGCTATCCCAACGAGCGTCAGAGATATTTTTCGTGATAGCCTGCTTCTTTTTTTGTGGTCATCGACCGGTTTCGGGCGTTCGCCCATTATCAGGATGCATTTGTCAAACAGTGTGATAATATAGATTTGTACGCTACAACATAAGCCAGTTTTCATCATCATTGGTAGCTTTCAACATCACTGGCTAGCTCGCAACACTTCATCACTAACTTTCTGCATCAAAAGCTAGTCTCAATCAACTTAGCTAGTTTCAACAACCCAGGTTAGCTGCAACAAACTCGTAGCCAACCAGATATTGTGCTACACACACACATTTTTCACATATGAAAAATTTCTTCAGGCAAATATCCAAAGAGAGATGTAATAGTATCTAAAGAGAGTATTCGAAGCTCGTAGCAGAGAGGGAGAAATAAAATGACAGGACCACTCTCTCGGACTGGAGTGGGAGAAACCACATACATACAGCGACGGGAGACAGATAGGAGAACGATTCATACTACTGAGATCATACAGCTAGTCACTCTAAGTGTCATTACCCATTACCATTCTACCATACTCAACCATTTCAAGTGTACAGTCCAGGCAGACAGTGTCATTTATCAAATTATACAGTGTTAACTATATTTTTCTGTTAATTCATTCTAACCAGACCATTTTCTCTACTTCAACAACCCCATTATATTCTGCGGAACCAACCACAACAACTGCCCCTGTGAGTTTTAGAACAGTTATCGACACCAGTCAATCAACATCATTCTACTTTCTATTCTCGGCCAGTCTGTCTCTCTCTCTCTCTCTTAATTATTCTCTCGCTACAATCATTCTTTATTCATCATTCAACAAAGCTATGTCCTTGCAATTTGGTTTTTATATCAGTGTTCAGCATATCATCTAGTTTATTTCAACTTAACATTCCTAAATTTATCTCACTAATTTTCACCTTCTCACAACTACCACATAATTCATGATTTTTTAATTTTGCATATAATTAAAATACCCGGATTCAAGTCAATTTCATTTTGTATATCAACAGGATTGCTAATGATGCCAAACATTTCTGGGAAGATAGATCGTATATATTTCCTTCTCCAAGAATCATTAAATGGTCCATTGCTTAAAAAGTATGCATATATAATAAGTGCTTACGGTATATCGGCAACTACATAGAAATAAAATAAAAATAAAAATAAAAAAAAAGAAAGAAAGTAATATATATGAATTATGTTGAAAAATTATTTGTAAGAGTAGAAAAGATAGATAAAGTTTGTAGCAGACACAATAGAAATTGATAAATATCTGGGATATAAAAAAAAAAAAAAAGAGTAAAGAAAGAAATTATACTTGAATCTTTCATGGCAGACGTAGCAGGTCAGGCATCCTTCAAAAGGTCAATCTATGGTCCACGCTTTCTCTTTCGGTCAACAGGAAAAATCTTTATTTATTTATTTATTTTATTATTATTATTATTACTACTATCTGGTCATATTTAAAGAATGTAATGGAGTGATGCATAAATGAAGCCATAATGTACGTGATGCGACTTGTGTTTCGTCATTTCAATGTATTTAAACATATAATAAAAATAAACAAAAAAATAAAAAGAGAAGATACCGCTAATCATAAAATAAAAGTAGGAAATAAAGAAATTAACCATTTTTTATCGTTAAATATATATTGAGTAAAAATAATATAATATTAATGTAACCTTTTGATACCTTAGTGACGCCTTCATCAATAGCGGTACCCCCCCTCAAACTATTAATTACATTTTTTTATTTATTTTTGTAAATCTTATATATTTCAAAAAGTAATTACTTCCTTTTTCTTTATACAGATATTTTATTGAATTAATATAAATAGTAATTAAATAAAATAAATAAAAAAGAAAGAAGGTGAAGAATTATAAAGTACTACGGAAGTATTATAAAATCAGAGCTGAAATAATTGTCAAATAATTTTGATTGTTCGTTTATAATCAAACAAAAATCATATACGAACTAAATAATCCAAAGGAGCTATAAAAAAAAAAAAAAAAAAAAAAAAAAAAAAAAAAAAAAAAAACATGTCTTAAAACTGATTTTGTGTACAAGTCTATGTTATCGTACTGTTTATCTAGACATCCTGATGATGGGCGAACGCCCGAAACTGGTCGATGACCACAAAATGAAGAACGCTATCATGGCAAAAAAAAATCTCTAGTCTATGTAATTAGTTAGATTAGATAGTTTAATATGAAAGGGGGGGGGGACATTTACAATGGGTGCGGTACATTTTATATTGAAAAATCTGGTGTGAAACACACGCACAGCTTTCTCTTACTCCAGTTCTCAAAAATTATAATTGACAAATTTTATAGTTTGTTTCAAATTTAATGAAATTCGTCGAAAATTTGAAAAAAAAAAAAAACTGTCCGGTAAAAGCGCATTTCCGGTTTACTAATTTTCTTGAGACTCGGAATTTTGGCCATCTATTTATTTCTAATTAATACTGTTTGGAGGATAGAATTGTATAATCAACTATGATAGCATTTTAGAGAAAAACATAACCCTTCCCCTCCTTCAAAAGTGCCGTTAAATGAATTTTCCCAGAGAAATATTTTAAATAAAAGTTGTAGCTCTTTGTATGTGTCGTTGATATACCGACAAGTCTGAAGAAAATCGTCGGAGCAATTTTTGAAAAAGGCAGAAATGTAAAAAAAAAAAATCAACAAGTAAAGTGGTACTTCCGGTTGAGGACTTCTGACAGATGACCCATTGTCAGATGCCATGGTGATACCTAATCGGAATATCAAGTTTCAATTTTCTACGGTTTTTCGATTTTGAGCTATCTTGAGCACACACACACACACACACACACACACACACACACACACATACGTTGACCATTTGTTAAAAACCACTTTTTTGGACTCAGGGGACCTCAAAACGGATATTTCCGGTGAAAACTAGATATCGAAAATTTGATACGATTACAATACTTCCTCTTACTAGGAGTAAACTGTTTGTATGAAATCATTTACTACTTACTTTTCCCTTTACTTAAATATTGTTCAATATTTGTGCGAGAATTATATTTGAGATTGAAGATTTCTTTCTCTCCTTATTCGTAAAAAAACAAAAAAAAAAAAAAATCCTATGGCTCAATTGTTCATGAAGAGCCTAGGCTTGCGAGACGGCGGTTTTTATTGGAAGGGCGTGTGGTAAGCATGCCGCCGCGCTTCCTTCACCGTTTAGTTCTGAACTTCGCTCCTAGATTCGCTACCAACTTCCCACTTTTTCTCAGAATTTTCGGTCAAAACCATCTTTTTATATATATATCTATATATCGGAATCGGCTATCGACAATTCTTTTGGAGAAACAGAAAAGCACAATTAAATGAAATCAAAACAAAAAAACTAAATTAAAAACTTATTATGCTAACAATTACATATAATGCTTCCCTCCCTGTAATTTCTATCATAAACTTTTAGTCTTTAAACCATCAGGTTAAAGAAACTATTAACCTTCCACAATTAAAATTACAGGAATTAGTGAATTTCTGCATATAACATTCCAGTTTATTTCTAAATCCTGGTTTTTCTTCGATATTAGATTGTAGATTGTTGTAAGGGATTATTGCACTGAGACCTGAAAGATCTACTGTGCCCCCCCTGGAACCTCTCAGTGCACTCCCGGCTTTCCAAGCAGTGTTCTCTAGCTACAGACAACACTATCCATCACCGGACGGTGAGCTGTAGAGTCTCCTAGGAAGAGAAAATCTAAGGGCAGCATGCTGGATTCAAACTCGGAATCTTAGCGTTGGTAGTCTAGCGCGCTACCCTTCCTTCTCTCTTGGCTTAGCCCAATTAACTAGGGACGGAGACCCTGGTTTATGTACTGTGTTGGTCCTTGTCAATAGTGGAGTATATGTATTTTAAGTATATTGTATACAGTTCTGACGAAGTGCAGTATGGAGTACTGAGCTGTGGTAACCCGTGGGGTCGCTACTCTCCAAGTAAGTACATGGAACAGATACTCCTTGCAGGAGGCATCTGCGTTACTAACATGCATTTTAAATTATAAGACAAGAACAAAAAAATATAAACCACACTCCGACAAATATAAACAACACTTCGACACATCCTCGAACTCTGGTCTTTAGGGGAGTAAATTGAAGATTGAAGATTCACTTACCGTATCGTAGACATCATATATTTAGTTTAGTGTAGGTGGGAATTCAATCGCGATCTTTACCATCATTATCATTGTATTCATTCAAGTGTAACCTTTATTAGAGAAATTTATTTAATTTATTTTATTTTATTTTCAATTAGTATTTTATTTTCAATTAGTATTTTATTTTCAATTAGTATTTTATTTTCAATTAGTCTCCTTTGCCTTTCCACGCTTTACAGGAGAAAGAGTTTTAGCAAAAAATTCGCTAACATTGATTAAAGCTCTAAATGTTTATTCATAATATGTTTTGAAATAATCACGTCAGGCGATATACCAATTTATAAAGACGACATATATGCTAGCAATATTTAATAAAAAATTGCTAGTGTATATATATATATATATATATAAAAATAGTCAGTTAAGATTTTTAATTAATTATTCAAATGAAATAATAACTATTCATTTTAACATGTATGCAAGTAATGACATTTCAACAGTAGTCAGTGTCATTTTGAACGATGAGATTGAAGTTAATAAGATATTGATTGGTATAGACAGTGATAATGTCCCCCCCCCCAAGTGTTGGATGAAGTGAGACAGAACATTTTGTAAAATCTTAATAGATAATCAATCATTCCCTTACCATATCGTAGACATCATATATTTAGTTTTGTGTAGGTGGGAATTCAATCGCGATCTTTACCATCATTATCATTGTATTCATTCAAGTGTAACCTTTATTAGAGAAATTTATTTAATTTATTTTATTTTATTTTCAATTAGTATTTATTGTATATTATTAAATTACTTGTCAGATTCTTATATATAAGTATACATACATACATCATACACACAAAGTACTACCGCTGCCAAATTATGATCATTTGTGTTTTTATACAGAGGTGTTAAATATTTTGCGCGTTAACTTTATTCTTGCAGGTTTTTTTTATTTTTTTCTTATGTTTTTATGGAAACATTGTTTCACATCTTTTACTTTATTTGTTTGTTTCGAAAAGTAAAAAATAAATAATCTGATGTATACGACACCACTCAAGTCTTACTCTAATACTCAAGTCCTAATAATAAAACTTCTCGTGAGACATTTACATGGGGCTTTCTATAACTACAGTTAATACAATTACATATAGAATCGATAATTTTTTTTTTCCTTAAATTTGTAACTTTTTTGTTATTAATTTTTTAACCACCTTAAAATAAATAATATACAGGTGGTGGAGGTACATGCTGATTAGACCCCTGACAGTGTATTTACATTAATCACGGCCTAGAAGGCAGTGTCAATAACTTGTACAGAATCAAATAACATTTAAAAAGTAACACTAAAGATTCCTTCAAACCTCTTAAAATCAGTTCCTCCCCACCCCTCAGAAAATAAACCCCACCCCATATGTTTAAAATAAAAGTGATACGTCTATGTCTATGCATTATCTATGCTGCAGTGGATTGAGAAGAAAGAGAGAGAGAATTGAAGATAATTTAGAAATGTGAAAAAGAAATAAACTAGATGATACGTTGAACATTGTATAATGAAGTAAATATGTAATAACTGCAAGTATTTTATAATGTTGTTAGATATTAGAGAATAAGGTAGCGATAAAATAATTGAGAGAGAGAGAGAGACAGACTGGCTGAGAATAGAAAGTAGTAGAATGATGTTGACTGACTGATGTCTGTTTTTGTAGCTCACATCTATTTTTTTTTTTTTTAATTTAGGCGGGTCAACATCTATATTATCATTAGCGCCCGGAGCCTTGTCAGTGCACTGCCGGCCTCAAGACAGTGTTCTCTCGTTACAGATAAGGTTCCGGGCGCCAATGATAATATAGATGTTGACGCGCCTTATGTGGATGTTGACTGTGCATCACACAGAACAGTGAGCTGTAGTGGCTCCTAGGAAGATTTGGTTACGATATTGCCACTTCATTGGACATCTATTTATATGGAATTCTCCCACTTTAGTCTAGCCTAGTTAGGGAGTAATTATGTTTAATTTCTGGCTCCTCGGATCCTACAAATCTTGTTTAATGATTCGGGTCCTATTGTACATTTTAAATCCAAAGAAAACCAGTGGGGGCTGGGTTTTCGAGAAAATTCTCAAAAAAATCACACTTCCGTTTAACCGATTTTCTTTAAAACCGAATCTTCTAATTTATCTTCCATTTCGTCTAGGAGCTCACATATACTGTAATGATGTGATATGTTACTGAAATGTTTTTGTGATGTTGTGTTGTATGTTTGTAGTAAGTAGCACGAGCGGTTTTGTAAAAGGGCTTGTAAGTATGCAAGTTTAAGAGAGTGAAGTATTAGAAAATAATCAAGAGTTCACCACTGTTTTTGAAATAAATATATTCTCTAAGTGAAATTAAGTTACTTTAAAAATATCACAATAATATGCTTATTATTTATATTGAATTTAATTGGAATAAACTCTTATGTTATAACTTAAACAGGCACAGATCTGATGTGTTCTCCTTGGTGTCTACAACAAAACTCTCTTGAAGGAATGTTTTCTAATTGTTCGTTCAGTTCCACCCCTGTGAGGTGAAGAAGGGGGTAGTACAATGCTATCAAGGTTCATGAACCTTTTCCAATAACTGTACTCTTCTACCTGCGTGTACTCTTTTTGCGAACGAGCTTGCATTTTCCTCATAATTTTCATTATTTTCTTTAAATAAAATAGATATAATTCCTTGCATCCATCACAGTACTTTAATGGGAAGTTAAACGTTGCTCTGCTTCAGCCAGAATTCCTTTCCTAACAGCAAATAAAATTATTATAATTGACACGTTTTGTTTAAACATAGAACTTTTACTAAATATTCTGTGACCACAATATTATAAAATTGGTAGAACATAAACCAACACATTGGATCATAGAACTGATATATTTAATTAAACATAACTTTTTAATTACATCAAAACCCTTTTTCGATTCAATTTTTTTCGTGAAAAATGATTCAAATAAAAGCAATGTGTAGTTAGTATATCAAGTTTAAAGAAACTTTTTTAGATTCGTTATAAACAAAATAGTAACTGTCAATAAAGTCAGATTTTCGGTTAACCGATTTTCTTCCTAATTTCCTATTTTTGACAGTCACATTAATTCTTATGAATATCATATAGATGATAGATTCCTGTATTGTATTAAGATGTACTTTAGAGAAAAGCGTAACTTATACTCTCCCTATTATATTATTATTTTTGTTTTTAAATAATTTTTACTACAATCTATCGGTCATATTCTGTGACAAAAATAAACCATTTACTTCTTTTACTCTAATCTCCGTCTCTCAATCCCCTTCCTATCATTTCCCGAGGTCTTCCTCTTCACCTATATTCTGGGAAAACATATTGAAGTATTAACTACGAAATGTAAGATACGGGATTTTGATGACAATGGGAGAACGTCCAAACTCAATTTCACCTATAGTTGTGTTCTACTTTAGGTACCTCCCCAAATGCAATAATTTATATTCGTCTTTTTTAAAAGAGATTTTATGAACTCTAAACTATGACAATACCCAAAAACTAATGTATAACAAAGAATTTATATATTTGTTATTGTGGTTGATTTTTCGCAGAGCTGGAAAGCATCAGAGTTATATTTTCCGTTGTAATCTGTTTCTTTTTGTGGTCATCGACCGATTTCGGGCGTTCACCCAACACCAGGATACTTTTTGTCAAACAGTGTTTGATAACATAAATTTGCACAGAGTAAATTTCCATGTTTCCATTTTTAAAGGGTACATTTAAAAATATGCCACCCCCCTTTAAAGACCGAAACATGTGTTTTTTCCCACTCAGGTACCATCACCCTAGTAACCTAATTAAGCCCTAACAAAAATATTTTAAAGACTAAGTGCAAATCTACGTTATCACAATGTTTGACAAAAAAAAAAGCATTCTGATGGTGGGCAAACACCCAAATCCGGTCGAAGACCACAAAAAGAAGCAGACTATCACGGAAAATATCTCTCTGATATTTATTGTTACTCTATCGAATTCCAATTTTTATCAAAAACCTTATAGTTGTTGTGGTGGTTGGTTCCGCAGAGTTGGAAAACATCAGAGACATTTTCCGCGGTAGCCTGCTTCATTTTGTAGTCATCGACCGGTTTCGGGCGTTCGCCCATCTTCAGGATGCGTTTGCCAGACAGTGTGATAACACAGATTTGCACAGAGCAAATTCAGTTTATACACTGACTGGTCACTTTTAATTGTATTTTAAAACTGAACACTTAAACTAGGTCAAAGGGAGGAAGCTGGGTGGGAAAGCAACACGTGTTTGGGTTGTTAAATGGGCAAATTTTCCTTAAAATCGAAACAACACATGGGGGTCTAATTTTTAAACTCCGTTGTTGGAGGGAGGAGATTCATTTGACAATTAAATAATCAGAATAATTTTAAAATTAAATTAAATAACGATTTCAAGCTAACACAATTTAAAATTAAGCGATTAAAATAATAAAAATTAAAATTATTATATGTATGTATATGCTTAGTATATGTAGATGGCATGGTAAGTACATATAAAATATGCTTAGTATGCTTATGTGTATTTAATTTTAATTTCTAATTTTTATTATTTCAATCGCTTAATTTTAAATTGTATTAGCTTGAAATCGTTATTTAATTTAATTTTAAAATTATTCTGATTATTTAATTGTCAAATGAATCTCCTTCCAACAACGGAGTTTAAAAATTAGATCCCCATGTGTTGTTTCGATTTTAAGGGAAATTTGCCCCTTTAACAACCCAAACATGTGTTCCTTTCCCACCCAGCTACCTCCCTTTGACCTAGTTTAAAAGTTTAGTTTTAAAATATAATTAAAAGTGACCAGTTGGTGTATAAACTGAATTTGCTCTGTGCAGGTCTGTGTTATAACACTGTCTGACAAACGCATCCTGAAGATAGGCGAACCCCCGAAAAATGAAGCAGGCTACCACGGAAAATGTCTCTGATAAAAATCTTATAATTTCTTCAAATTAGTTTGGTTTTCAACGAATATATTTCATCAAAGATCAAGAAAGTAGATATATTAAATAGATGAATGAAATAAAAAAAAATAAATAATAATAATAATCGAATTATGAACTAATCTCAAATTATCTTATTTAATCAGGGATTTTTTTCAGAAAGGTGCGGCGTTGAACAGGTTAGGCAATAATTTTAAGATATACCTAACTAGACTTTTTTTTTTATTTTTTATTTTATTTACGATATAAATACACGATATGGTAATAATCGTGCAGTTTTCATTATATCTAAATATGTTTATAAAGTGATAGAGCCGATCAACCATGTTAATTATATTTAAATAATAAAGCATAGAGTAGATAGTTATGTATTTGCATTTTGAGTTGAAGTGTTACTTGTTGCATATTATCTTATCGTTCAGATTTATTTATTTATTTAAGCATTATATTCATAAGGCATGCTTTACTATGATTTGATGTAATTTTATTTAAATTATATATTAAAATTTTTAATTTTTTTCAAATACTTCGTTAAGTTATGTGCGACTTGAAATGTTCTCCAAATTCACATATTATGTTTAGTACAATTAAAAATATCACACCAGAGAGCGGCTTTCTGTAGGAAAATAAATCTGGTGTGAAACACTCACACAACTTTCCAGTTTTCTCCCTCCCTTATTCTAGTTTTCAAAAATGAAACTGACAAATTATATAACTACAAGTTAGTGTATCACATTTAATGAAATTCGTCGGTGTTCGTCGAAATTCGTTGAAAACTGAAAAACTGTTCAGTAAAAGCGCACTTCTGGTTTACTAATTTTCTTGAATCTCGAAATTTTGGCCATCTATTTATTTCTAATTAATTTTCTTTGGATGGAAGAATTGTATAATCAACTATGATAGCACTTTAGAGAAAAACATAACCACATCCAAACCCCCCAAAAGCCCTCTTAAATGATATGATCAGGAGAAATGTTTCAAATAAAAGTTGTAGCTCTTTATATGTGCAGTACAATTCCTACTTTAAAGAAAATCGTTTGCAGCCGTTTTCTAGAAAATACCAGAAAACTGAAAAATACATTTTAGTAAAAACCACACTTCCGGTCATCCGATTTTTTTTTTTTCAAACCCCGAATTTCAACAACAAATTTAATTTTAATTAATATTATTTACATGACAGACTTGTATAGTAAACTGAAATAGCACATTAGAGGAAAACCTATCCCCAACCTTCCCGCAAAACTGCCCTTAAATTTAATTTTCCCGAAGAAATGTTTCAAATTAAAGTTGTAGCTCTTTGTATGTGTAGTTGATGTACCAAGTTTGAAGAAAACGTTGGAACATTTTTTGAGAAAATCGGAAAAAAGTAAAAAAAAAAAAAACACTAGTAAAGTGGTACTTCCGGTTGAAGAATTTTGACAGACGACCCACTGTCGGATTCCATGGTGACATCTAAACGGAATATCAAGTTTGAACTTTCTACGATTTTTAATTTTTGAGCTATGCTGTTCACATAAACAGAAACACACACACCCACACACAAATACAAACAGAGCATTATCTAAAAACCACTTTTTTGGACTCAGGGGACCTCAAAACGCAAAACGGATATTTCTGGTGAAAATTTGATATCGAAAATTTGGAATACTTCCTCTTACTAAGAGTAAGAGAAAGTAAAAAAAATAAATAAATAAATAAATCTGTTGGTATTCAGTTTATCTTCAATCAGTTTTAATGTCAGGTAGAACAAACACGGTGCCGGGTGATTCTATTTAGTACCCATCGACTAGGCTGGAGTCGAAGCCGAAATTTATTACCACAAAAAAAAAAAAAAAAAATCAAATTGGAACGTTCTGGTGAGGTATGCTATAGTCTTCCAATCAAAAGTCATGGCTATAATCTAATTGCCAAGAACATTCTACAATATTGCTACAATCTTAGACTTCGAATTTTTAACAAATAAAAAGATAATCTTGTTGTGATTGAGGATGGCAATAAAATGAAGTAAGGCTATCACGGAAAATATCTCTAAATAAAAAAAAAAACATCTTGTTTTATAAAAATAACGTTTATGCAGAAAACTAAACAAATAAGTTACTTTTGGAAGTTGTTTTCTTTGCCTTGAAGTGCTCAACATTTGCGACCATGATATTGTCAATTTCAAACCTACGCAATGGTTTTTCAATATTAAGTTGTTATATTAAATATGAATATTTAATATGTGTCAGACAGTATTTTATGCGTAGGTGTTTGGATAAAGCTACTGGTATTTTCTTTTCAATTATTTATATAAATTGTAATTTAGGGAAGGGATTAGCTCAGTGATAGTAGTGCGCTGGACTTGTAATGCGGAGGTCCCGGGTTTGAGGCCAGCTGTGCTGCCCTTAAATTTTCTCTTCCTAGGAGTTTCTACAGTTCATTGTCCGATGATGGTCAGTGTTGTCTTCAACGAGAGAACACCGTCCGTAAGCTGGCAGTGCACTGAGAAAGCTTCCAGCGCTAATGACCATATATCATGACGCGCCTTAAATTAAAAAAAAAATTGCAATTTGACTAAATTTGCTATAATAACTAAATAAAGAAAAGTGGGAAATACATATGTGATACTTCTTCTATAGGTTCATATATCGGGTGTCCCAAAAGGTACTTTACAATTTCACAACGCAATAACTTGAATTGTAATTGATGTACAGAAACTAACTTTAGTTTACCTAATTCTCCATCTCATACAGTTTTTTCCTTGTTTAGTCCACTTCAATATGCGCACCTCTTGTGGCACGTACGATATCTAATCGGTATTCAACTTCCATTCATACTCGCCGTAACATGTGTTCATCAACAGTGGCAATGGCATCGGTGATTCTGTTCTTCAGATCGTTGATATCATTGACAGGAGTACGATAAACTTTGTCTTTATCGTAACCCCAGATAAAAAAGTCTAAGGGTGTCATGTCAGGGGACCCAGGAGGCCAGGAAATGGGGCCACCTCTTCCAATCCAACGTTGCGGAAAGGTGACGTCCAGGACCTCTCTCACGTTAAGAGCCCAATGTGGTGGTGCACCATCTTGCTGAAAAAAGACTGTTGGTTGTCGATCAGCTAATTGAGGTATCAGATACATCTGCAGCATGTCAAGGTAAGTGGTACCATTAACTGTGTTTTCTGCAAAAAATAATGGTCCAATAATGCGATCAATCATGACACAATACCACACATTAACTTTGGGGCTATCACGCACCACTTCTCTCAAAGCATGTGGGTTTACTGACCCCCAGATGCGGACATTGTGCGTATTGACTCTTCCACACACATGAAAAGTCGATTCATCGGAGAAAGCCACATTATTAAGGAAATTGTTATCCTCTTCCACACGTGTCAGAATTTCCACAGCAAATTGCATGCGCTTCGGTCTATCATTTGGCTCAAGTGCCTGCAGTAATTGCAGACGATATGGGTACAACTGAAGACGTTTTCGGAGTACCCTGTGCACTGTTGTGCGAGGGATTTGCAGTTCCTGTAAGGCCCTTCCAATCGACTTCTGTGGCGAACGCTGGAAAGCTACACGTATGCGTTCGACGTCTGCATCACTCGTTCCGGGCCGGCCAGTATGAGGCTTTACATCAACACAGCCTGTCTCCATGAAGTTGTTGTACCACTTTCTTATTGATGGTCGAGAGGGTGGATTCTTGTTAAATCGTGTCCTGAAGTTTCTCTGTGTCTGAATGTCAGATCTGGTTTCAATAAACCACTTCACACATTGTGCCTTTTCTTGTGGGGACGCCATTATTCTTATTCTTGTTTCCTGTTATCTGAAACACGAGGGAAAAAAAACTTTATGAGATGGAGCATTAGATAAACTAAAGTTATTTTCTGTACATCAGTTACAATTCAAGTTATTGCATTGTGAAGTTGTAAAGTACCTTTTGGGACCACCTATATAATTTAGTTTCTTCAAATTTGGAATCATTATTAAATATTGAATTTTTTCCTAATACTTTAATAATATTGAAAATATGGATGGGTCAGCAATGCTGGATAACATCTATTTGTGAGCAATTATTTTCAAGGATGTAATAAACGAAGAGTAAAATTAGAAGCAAAATATACTGTAGAGCACCTTGATAATTCACTGAGATTTATAACTAATTCTATCGAACTAGATATTGTTATATTAGTTTCCCAAATAGAAATTCAACTATCCCACTAGTTTTATGACGCCCACATTTACTTTTAGAGTATTAATGAAGTTTACATATTACTTCTATTAAGTAAATTTTCTATAAAAGTAATTGCAAATGAATATTTCGATCTAACACAATCTCTTCTGTTTTCAAAACGACTTTCAAACCTACTATGAATTGAATAATATAGTACCGGATATCAGGAAATAATATTTTAGTTCATCACCTGTCGTAAGTGTCTGTCTGTATTTTAAGTATGGACTGTAATAGCATCACGCAGAGAGAAGAGAGGCTCTCTCTGGTTAATAGAGACTACTCTCTGACTTAGAGTGAGAGAACCTGTGTATATAAGCCAGTGAGAATCTATCTAGAGAATATCTATCAGATTCCTGACAACCATACATCGGATCGTGTCATATCTCTACTCCCACCTTTTATTCTATCAGTTTCATTATAAAGTCCAGTGTAGTTAAGTGTAAACTTATAGCTACATTATAACAGTGTCTTCATATCTCGTTCATTCAATCAAACCTAATTTCTCTCCTCAACAACTCCATTAATAAGACCAAGACAATACAGATTTTCTTCTTCCAATTTGGCTTAGATAACCCAAAAGATTGGACACAACTGATCTAAATGACTAGTCAATTTTGAATTTTCTGCAATTTATAGAAAAATTTAAAAATTAGAACACGCTCCAGGCCACCGTTCCAAGCGCATAGCGCCAAAACCGGTGCCTATGGTCACTTAGCCTTACCTATATAGTCGGCAAGTTACCATCCCTACCACTTGGAGGCGGACCTCTACATATCCGTCTAGTCCTTCGCTTTACCGCTACTTCGCAAGCAAACTCAACAAAATCTTATTTACAGCACTTTCCCTTAATTCTTTACAATCTCCCGGCCAGTTTTCTCCCCTCCTTTTCTGCTTGAATTCCATATGGATTCTTGCCTCGTCGAGGAGAGGATATCGGAAGAAGCACCGTGTCACGTTCACCACATTCGCAATTCGGGGAATCATTCAATCCCAGCTCATGGAGCTAAGAATTGAACTCCCCCGGGACCCTACCAAAACAGACAAAATTCAAAATTAGAACACGCTCCAGGCCACCATACCTAGCGCATAGCGCCAAAACTTAGCCTTGCCTACATAGTATTCTGTTTTAACACGAGGATGGATGGTAGGTCTGGGGCTGCCGTCTATTTTGAGACGGGAGATCATTTGGTGGCGCCTCTTGGTGAGTGGGCCACCGTTTTCCAGGCTGAGGTTTATGCAATTCTTTGCTGTATTTTGGATGAGAGGGTGCGTAACACTAATTTAAAAGGTGTTTGTATCTGCTCGGACAGCCAAGCTGGTTGAAGGCTCTTAATTCATGTGTCTTCACTTCCAGATTGGTGTTGGAATGTTCTAAAAGACTGGAAGATCTTTCTTCATTAAAGGATGTGCTTCTGGTCTGGATTCCAGGTAATATGGGAATTTTTGGGAATGAGGAGGTGGATAGGTTTGCCAAATTAGGTGCCTCTCTCCCTTTCATTGGTCCAGAGCCTGCTGTTGGTTTGTCTTCTGGCACATGTTTGTCGGGCTTTCAGACGTGGATGACCTCACAGCACTCATCCTTATGGATGAGTGCAGTGGGTTGTCGGCAGTCTAAAATGCTCATTGGGGGCCCGGACGGAGCTTTGAGTAGCGGGGTCCGATGTCTTTCACGGACCTCCCTCAGACATCTGGTTGGATTCCTCACTGGGCATTGTGGTTTAAGGAGACATCTCTATATAATTGGACTCGTGCCTGACCCCTTTTGTAGAGTTTGTGAGACTGAGGAGGAAACACCCATGCATCTGATGACGAATTGTTTGGGTTGTGAGGAGATTAGGTTTAGGACCTTCGGCCGGAATAGGATATCGGTAGAGGATCTTAAGCTGTGTCCTTTTAAGGTTTTGGTCCGATTTGTTCGGTCTGTGGTGAAACTTAGATGGTTAAAACCTGGGCCTGGATTTTCGTTCTAGTCCCAGTGGTTGTTATTCTTTAGGGGTAGCTATATGGGCCTTGGGAGGCTTTGGATAGCGTAGGGTTTGCCCTCCCCTTTTGTGAATAATAATAACTCCAAAATAGACAGACCTTCAGAAAGACTGACACACACACACACACACACACACACTAAAGCTTTTATCTATCTCTCTATCAAATGCCCACTTAGACAAATTCTAAAAAGGCCCGTCATCTTAATGCTCAAAGGCCTCACAATATTATTTACCGTGAAAATCAATTTCAAAAATCTAAAACGAATTCTAAAACACTTTCTATTATAGCATTTGGTGAAAGTAAAATTAGCACCCCATTTCTTCTCTAATTTATATCACATGGTTGTTAATATCTATCAAAACAGAAATCAGTTACCATTTATTTTTTAAAATTACCTAATTTATCTAATCTAATATTATAGTACAAATAATATAACCTTGTACAAGATCGCAAGGTAATTTCTTAAAAAACTCATTTCTGAATAATACTTCCTGTGTAGAACATTTTCTTTTTTTTTTATTATTTAGTCAAATTACCCTTTAATTCTAAGAAAAAAGAAAAAAAATCCACAGTGGGCGTAATATACACTATGAATACATAGTGTGAGAAATAATTTGAATACGTTATACTTAGAAAAAAAAAAAAGCACACTATGTTCTTTTATCATTTTTAAGATTGGAATTCAACCACAGCCGGAAATTTCGAAATGCTTCACTGAGATTAAGACAATGTTATTATGAACTAATGATTACGTTACAACTATAACTGTTAATGTCTAGCCTTTTATACATTTCTATGTAAATTGTACTGTTTAACTATTATTGTGTGGTGGTTTATTTGATATTGTGCACAATTTTACTTAATTTTGTTTATTACATTTAGATGTCCAAAGAAAACTGGGGGAAGGGAATAGCTCAATGATAGTATCGTGCTGGGCTCCCACGCAGAGGACCCAGCGGTGTTACTCTTAGATTTTTTTTCTTCCTAGGAGCCACAGCTCACTGTCCAGTGAAGAACAGTGTTGTCTGTAAGTAGAGAAAACTGTCCGGAGACCTGCAGTGCACTGAGAAGGCTCCGGGTGCCAATGACCATAGATCTTGAGGCGCCTTAAATTAAAAAAAAAAAATAAGAAATTGCTAGATTGAGTTTATATCTTAAAGGAAACTTTTTTAAGACTAGGTACTTAAAAAAAAGGAACTTAAAAACTGAATGTTTTTTTTTCCTACTTATTCTCCAAGGTTTCAATTCTTTTTTTTCTTATTCGCAAACTTTAAAAGTATGTCATAGTTTTTCCAAATCCAAATCTACACCAATTCTAGCTATGGATCCTTCAAGCGGACATAGAATCTCTAGGATAAAGATGAGAGAAGACAGCCGTTATCTTTGGTGAAAGGCTCTTAAGACTAAGGGATTGCTCTTTCTGGACTGATTATAGAAGTGCTCCAAAGGGACTTAAAACTCAGGACACTTTTCTTGGGGGTGCTGTCGGAACTCCGGGAACAGGTGGGCATTCGTCTAGATTGACATGCAGCCCTTCCTTGACCCAAGTTCCTTCACAGTCACTCGGCTTGCTCAAGGATGCATTGATCTTTTTGATGGCTTTTACAAAGAAGGACGACTTGCCAGTTCAACAGCTGAGATGTATGGCCGTCGAAATGATATATTTACGATATCCAGAAGCAAAGTGGCTGCATATTTTTACTGATGACTGGGCTGATAGAGTAACTGGCCCTCTGCCTCGGTTCCACCAATTATGTGGGCGAACTGAAGGCCGTAAACATGGCTCTAGAAGACCTCGCTGATAGAACTGAGACTAATGTAGTCATACTCATCGACTATCAGGCGGTCATTATTTTCTTAACATCGGCTACGACTAGTGAGTCAGTGCTCGAGGCTGCATACAAGGAAGCAATAGCCAAATTAATTACTAGGGGTAGAAACATCGTCCTCCAAAAGGTTCCATCTCACTGCGATCTGCTCGGAAACGAACTGGCAGACAGATTAGCCAAGGAAGGGATGCAGATGGTCCTCCATCCCAGCCTTTGGAGTTCTCATCTGCTAAGAACCTCATTAAATGGAGTGTGAACAAGCGATAGGCAGAAATTTTTCATGACCATGCATCTGGAAAGAGCTGGGAGTCACTTCAATTTAATAGAATCCCTGCCAATTTGCCAAGAGCAGTAGGAATAGCTGCTTTCCGCATGATCACTGGCCATGGGTACCTGCAGAAACATCTGGACAGGATAGGAGTCGCAGCCTCCCCTCTCTGTCCGTTATGCCACTTAAACGTTAAAATGACAGGGGAGTACTTACCTCTCTGCCCAGGACTCGCAGACAGGTCCCCCTCAGATAGTTGCTTGAGGCAAGTAACGCTATACTGGGCTGCTCGCCATAGAATGACCGAAAGGCTAGAGGCGGGCGTTGGTTAAAAAAAAAAAAAGTTTCCAGACATTAATCAGCTTTTTATATTCATTGCAAATAACTTCTAGTTGTTATTTTAATAGATTATATTATTTATTGTTAACAGTGGTGACTACTTACTTATTTCTAATACTTCTCTCTCTTTAAAACATGTATATATACAGGGGGACCAGAGTTATATGCTCCACCCACTTTTTTTTTAAACGGCGGGAAATTTCGAAAAAATAGAAAACACGTATTTAATCATTTTTAGTCTAGTTTATTTTCAGTGATTGATCCATTTTTTTAAACCCCAATATCCCGAGATATAGCATCCAACTTTTTTTTTCAAATGGAACATTATATATTTTTTGCATATTTTTATAGTACTTGAGCTCCTAAAAAAAAAAATTTAAAAAAAAATTTAAATCGGTTAGGTTTTTGAAAAGTTATGGTAATTTAAAACATGAAAAACAAATTTCAGTTTAATGTCAAAATTACCTTATTTTTTTTTTTAAAGAAGCTGTTCAAACTGGGTACCATCAACGGATAGGCAAGCCAAAGCTCTGGACTCCCACGCTCTGTTTGTAGCAGCACTTGTGGCAAAGTCAACATCTAGGCAGGCTAGAGTTATTCGACGTTCCAGATCTTCGACTGAAGCCACGGGATTAAGGTTACTGTACACTTCATTTTGTAGATATCCCCACTAAAAATGGACAAAAAATGCACAATTTTATGGACTGATGAATCAAAGTTTACCAACAATGGCCTTCTTAATCGTTGGAACTTTAGAATATGGGCAGAAGAAAATCCACAAGTTACCTTCGCCACGTTTGTTTTTTCTACAAACGTTTGGTGTGGAGTTTTAGGAAACCAACTAATAGGCCCAAACCTCTACAGAGAGAACTTAACTGGTGAAAGGTATCTAACTTTTTTAAGAGACATTTTGCCAGTTTTGCTTGAAGATGTTGCTCTAAAACGTCGGCTAGATATGTATTTTCAACATGATGGTTGCCCGGCACATAATGCGAGAGTTGCTCGACGTTACCTGGACAGAAATTTCCATGAAAAGTGGTTAGAAACTCAAGGTCCGATCCAATGGCCACCTCTATCTCCGGACTTAACCCCAATGGACTATTTTTTGTGGGGATATCTAAAAACTAAAGTGTACAGTAACCTTAATCCCGTGGCTTCAGTCGAAGATCTGGAACGTCGAATATCTAGCCTGCCTAGATGTTGACTTTGCCACCTAAGTGCTGCTACAAACAGAGCGTGGGAGGCCAGAGCTTTGGCTTGCCTATCCGTTGATGGTGCCCAGTTTGAAGAGCTCCTTTAAAGAAAAATAAGGTAATTTTGACATTAAACTGAAATTTGTTTTTCATATTTTAAATTAGCATAACTTTTGAAAAACCTAACCGATTTTTAAATTTATTTATTTATTTTTTTTTTTTTTAGAGACTCAAGTACTATAAAAATATGCAACAAAAAATATAATGTTCCATTTGAAAAAAAAAGTTGGATGCTGTATCTCGGGATATTGGGGTATAAAAAAATGGATCAATCACTGAAAATAAACTAGACTAAAAATGATTAAATACGTGTTTTCTATTTTTTCGAAATTTCCCGCCGTTTAAAAAAAAAGTGGGTGGAGCATATAACTCTGGTCACCCTTTACAAAACCGCTCACGTCACAAGCTACTATTACTACACAAACAATACACCATCACCAACCACATTTCATATAATACTAATTACAATTAAATATGATGCTAAAACTCCTATGAATGAAGAAAATTTGCATCTTTACTGTGCAATTTTTCATATTTTTGCGACTTTCTTCAAGATACCAACGAGTTTTCTTCTACTTTCTCTTACTCCCTAGTAAGAGGAAGTATGGTAATCGTGTCTAATTTTCGATATCGAGTTTTCACCGGAAATATCCGTTTTGAGGTCCCCTGAGTCCAAAAAAGTGGTTTTTAGCAAATGGTGTATGTGTGTGTGTGTATATGTGAAAGCATAGCTCAAAAATGAAAAACTGTAAAAAAGTTGAAATTTGATATTCTGTTTAGGTATCACCATGGGATCTGACCCTACGTTATTTGTCATAATTCCTCAACCGGAAGTACCACTTTACTTGTTGTTTTTTTTTTTTTACTTTTTTGCTATTTTCTCAAAAATGGCTCCGACGATTTTCTTCAAACTTAGAATATAAAGTACACATACAAGGAGCTACAACTTTTATTTGAAACATTTCTCTGGGAAAATTCATTTAAGGGCACTTATAAGGGATGGGTGGGGTTAGGTTTTCATCTTAAGTGCTATTTTAGTTTATTAGACAATTCTATCATTTAAATAATGTTAATTAAAATTAAATATGTTGTTGAAATTCCGTGTTTGAAAAAAAAAATCGGATAACCGGAAGTGCGTTTACTTTACCATTTTACTAAATGATTTTTTTTTTTCACTTTTTCGCGATTTTCTTAAAAAAAAAATGGCTTCGACGATTTTCTTGAAACTTTCATATAAGAAACTAAACATACAAAGATCTATAACTTTTATTTAAAACATTTCTCTGGAAAAATTCATTTAAGGGCACTTTTAAGGGGAGCGGTAAGGGTATATATTTTTTCTCTAAAGTGCTCTCATAGTTGATTATACTAAATTCTATCATCCAAACAAAATGAATTAGAAATAAAAATAGATGGCCTAAAGTCTGAGTTCGAAGAAAATTAATAAACCGGAAGTGCGCTTTTACTGAACAGTTTTTTTTTTTTTTTTTTCAGTTTTCGACGAATTTCATTAAATTTTCGTACACGAACTATAAAATTTGTCAATTATAATTTTGAGAACTGGTGTAAGAGAAAGTTGTGTGAGTGTTTCACACCAGATTTTTTTTTTTTTTTTTTCATTAACTTTATAATATTTATCATTTATCTAGAGACCTATCACTTTTATGTTAAACAGTTTACCGAATATATTCATTTATTTATTTATTTTTACTTTTTTTTTTTTTTGTAATAGCGGGGGAGGTTTTATGCTTTTCTCTAAAGTGCCTATTTGAATTTTTTATATGACTCTGATTATCTCGTTCAATAATAATTAAAATCACCAAAAATTCCGTTCTCAAAAAAAAAATCAGTTTACCAGAAGTACGATGATAGGTTTTTTTTTTCAGCATTGTACGATTTTCTCCATGATGGTGTCATTAAACTTAGGACAGAAACAAAGTCCTTTTTGCTTTTGTAATGAAAACTTTTTTTTGTGTTCAGAGAAAAACTCTGTTCTGAGAAAATTGAGTTCTTTGGATGCCGGAAGATCATGCCCCTTCAAAAAATAATGTTAGAGACAATTTTACTAAACTATTTAGTAAAAAAAGTGATACGTTTATAGAAACTTGTCAATTATAACTAAGCCCATTGCAATAAGAGAGAAAAATCGTGTGCATATTATCTAATATTTTTTAACTGAAATAAATATATAACAAGTCTGGTAAAATTGTTACAAAGTGTCACCTGTATTTTGTTTTTTTTTTTTTTTTTTTTGGTTTTTTCACGTTTAAAAAATGTATAATAATTTTTGAATCTACTTTTTCCAAAAAACATTATTTTTTCCAAAATGTTAAAAGTATTTTGTGTAAAGAAATATTTTTACTCAACTGAAAATTGTTTTAATGTAATTGATTTTTTATGCAAAAAAAAAAAAAATTATATAGAATAGAGTGAGAGAGATGTTTATCTCTGAGATCGTGACCTTTCCTTCACTCGCTAAAAAATTGCATCAGAAATCTTTCTATTATTTACAAGCCGAAGAAAATAGCAGAGATTTAACATGCCGGAAATAAGAAGCCACTAACATGTATTTCCGTTTCATTTTTTTTTTTTTTTTTTTTTTTTTTTTTTAGCATGCTGGTTCGAATTGGTATTTAAAATTTGAAATATAAGCTTTAAAATATTTATTTATTTATTTATTTATTTATTTATTTATTTATTTACATCTGTTTAATCAGTTGACATATAGAGAGAGGTAGGTTGGCCTATGCGTATGATAAAAAAGCGTACACAAAAAAAAATAATCAGTAAATAAAAATCAAAAAACAAAAAGCAAGTGAAAAAGAAAAATGAGACTAATTTAGTAAACATATGTAAGACAAAGCTACAACTATAATGGAGTTGTTGAGGAGAGAAATTAGGTTTGATTGAATGAACGAGATATGAAGACACTGTTATAAAATTAGCTATAAGTTTACACAAACTGCACTGGACTTTATAATGACTTTGATAGAATAAAAGGTGGGGGTAGAGATATGACACGATGCGAGGTATGGTTATAGATAACCTCTAGATAGATTCTCACTGGCTTATATACACAGGTTCTCCCACTCTAGCCTGTCTAAATCAGAGAGTATAGTCTCTGTTAACCAGAGAGAGCCTCTCTTCTCTCTGCTGGATTCCATTACAATACTATACACTATAAAACACAAAGCTTTAGATAATAATAGAAATCAGAATCCTTTGATATGAATTAAATTGAAAGTAATTAAAGAACATTAAAATAAATGAAAATGTATGGAAATACAATAGTAAAATATATAATTAAAAAAATGTTTTTTTATCATATGAAATAAAATAATAAACTTAAATTAAAAGTTTCCTTATTTTTAAAAGCACTAATGCAGTAAAAATAAATATCAATTAATTTATTTAAATGATCTGGCTCTGAAAAAGTTATAGCAGTTTAATAAAATCTTTCATATTTTTGTACTCAATATTGGAGATGATGTATTTGTTTTTTAAATTTATTTCTTAAATTACTGAATGCTGGGCAAATGGCAATAAAGTGGGGGCTAAATATCTATTTTCATTTAAACAACAAAATCTGCAAGTGTTTTACTACTAATCAAATTTATAGTTGTATTATTTGTTTAAATAAATACAACAATTTTTCTTACTAGGCTAATCGTAATTGTGATAAGTAGTCTCAGTTTGTTAATGTGAACATTAACAATTAAAATAGAATTCACCAGAATTTAGACTGCTAATATTTTTTCTGTATATCACACTAAAGCGACCATTTAATACAATTATCAATTTCTCTACAGAATAAATTTATTTTTAAAGGACTCTAATAAATTTTGTAAAATTTATCTTTAATTAACTTTGAGTGTGCCGGACTGGCAAGAACAAGGTTTTTTTTCAACTTGGGACTAGTAATCCTGAAGCCAAGAGCTTCATGATGGGGCCACTTTCAGCTTTGTTGGGCCTGATTAAGAGGGCGAAGTTTGAAGGATATGCTATAAACCCAGGGGATCCATAATAGACCTCTTAATGTAAGTCGCCCGGGGAATAAGGCGTGGCCAGGTCCCAAACTAATCTAATGGGCCCAGTGAAGCATTGGATTGCGTAGGGTTTGGTCCTTTCCCCATAGACAAATTAAAATAATAATAAGCCATTAACCGTACTCATTCCATCGCGATCTATGCAATTGGTAAAAATCATATTTTATACTGAAGTGATACTCTAGAGGGAGGAAGCATAACGCCTATTGTTTCGGGAAAAAGTTTAAATTAAAAGTGGTAGTTATTATGTGTGTAGATAGTATACGATGTTTAAAGAAAATCGCTGGAGCATTTTTCAACATAATCACAAAAAACTGAAGAAAAAAAAACCATGAGTAAAGTCGCATTTCAGGTTGATGAATTTTTCCCGAAATCTTCGTGTCTTTTGCGGTGGTAGTAACTAAAACGGAATACCATATTTTAGGTTGCCTGTGATATTTCGTTTTTGAGATATTCTGTTAAAACATACACACACATATACAGACTATTTGCTAAAAACATTTTTTTTCATATTTAGGAATATATAATATATTAAAGTATTAATATATTCATTTTCCTATGTATTATATATTTATGTATTTTTTATTTTATTTTAACAAATTGAATGAAATCTTTAAAATAAAGTAATTAATTTGTTTAGAAAGCATAATTGCTTAATATTTTCACTTTTTATCATTCATCTCAATTTTTTCCAACTTAGAAGTTCTTGTATAATTTCTGATTATAATTTTTTTTTTTTTTTAACGATTCGTATTGATATTTATGATAAAAAAAAACAAAACAAAAAAACACAAATTTAATGAATGTAACTTTATATTTCAAATGATTAATATAAATTATATTTTAATTAGTAAATATAAATCAGATTTATATTTACATTTTTGTGAAAACACGTAATCTTTACTAAGAAAATATTATTAATGGAAAAACCGTTGACAATTTTTTGTTGATTTATAATGTAAATAACTAGTTTGTAAATAATTAACTACTAACTGTTACCATGGTAGCTCATGTAAGTAATAAAAAATTATTAATAATAAGGCTAGTTTATGAATCACCTCGCTAGCTAGAAATATTACTCATATTAATTGGCAATTACTTTGTGGACTGAATGTGGTTTTTTTATTCTATTTGAAGAATTATAAAGAAATACTATGGTTTTCCTCAGTAATAAACTCAGCACTGTGATATATATATATATATATATATACACTGTTGATATATTATAACCAACTACATCACAGGATTTTTTTACGCTGCCTGTTCTTGATTATTGCAAAAGCAAACAATCCCACAATGTTTAAAACATAGAAACATACATAGAAACGTTTTCAAATGTTAGAGAGTAAATAGTAAATTATTGATGTTGAAAAATATTACTGACTATTTCGTTTACAAAAAAAAAAAATAAAATAAATAAACTGGTGTGAAACACTCACACAACTTTCTTTTACTCCAGTTCTCAAAATTATAATTGACAAATTTTATAGTTAGTGTATAACAAATTTAATGAAATTCGCCCGAAAACTGAAAAAAAAAAAACTGTTCAGTAAAAGCGCACTTCCGGTTTACTAATTTTCTTGAAACTCGGCAAATTTTGGCCAACTATTTATTTGTAATTAATTTTGTTTGGATGATAGAATTGTATAATCAACTATGATAGCACTTTAGTAAAAAAACATAACCCCACCTCTCCCACTAAAAGTGCCCTTAAATGAATTTTCCCAGAGAAATGTTATAAATAAAAATTGTACATTTTTTATATTTGTAGTTGATATACCAAGTTTGAAGAAAATCGTTTAAGCCTTTTTTGAGAAAATTGCAAAAACGTAAAAAAAACCCAACTAGTAAAGTGGTATTTCCGGTTGAGGAATTTTAACAGATGCTGACAGAACTCATGGGGTGATAATTAAACGGAATATCAAGTTTCAACTTTCTATGGTTTTTCGTTTTTGAGCTATGCTGTTCACATACATACACACAGACACACACACACACGACCATTTGCTAAAAACCATTTTTTGGGGCTCTGGGGACCTCAAAACGGATATTTCCGTTGAAAACTCAATATCGAAAATTTGACACGATTACAATACTTCCTAGGGGTATGAGAAAGTAAAAAAGAAGAAAATCCGACAGTTTTATCGTAGCTGAAGGATTGACATACTGTGGTGGTGGTGGGGGGGGGGGGGGGGGTTCTACGGTTGATATTGAAGTTTCTTGTGAACAGAACAGCCCCGATAGTCAGCAGGATATGTCCCTTGGCTAAGGACACATTTTGGAGGTGTGTCGGGTTGTTTCATATAACTTCCTGTAGAGTGATGGCATGGGCACTTTACGCAGCAAGGCTTATGTTCTATGTACCCTCTTGTATGACTATACTCTTGAATAATGGGGTTGATAAAGGAGAATAATGGTTTAGTTCGAATGAACAACTGGATAAGCCTGAACACTGTATAATGCAAAAAATGACACTGACTACATGGACTTTACACTTGAAATGGTAGAGTATGGTAAAGTCGTGAAGGGTAAGGTGAATGACACGTTGTGACTGGCGAGTGAACTCTGTTGTATATCTATCTCCCATCGCTATATTTATGTAGTTTCTCCCTTTCTAGTCCGAGAGAGTAGTCCTGTCACTTTTTTTCTCTCTTTCTCTGCTACGGATCCCCTCTTTGGATCCTTTTACACTTGGGAGCGTTTCATTGTACGATAGTATAATCTGCTTCTTAGGCTATTCAACTTTTATTTTATTATAATATCGGTGCAGAAGATTGAAGATATCGGCATTGTTTAAAGAATAAAGTTAGAGGAGTTTTTGTAGCCGGGTTGATTACATTACATTGATGGATCTATCTGGGAATCCCTTGGCCGCGAGTTCATTTTTGATGATATTTACATCAGTTGTGTTGCAGCAGTTGTTTTGTTTTAGTTGGTATAAATGAAGTTTTGCTTTGATTTCGCGAAGATGCCAAAATATGAGGGCTGTAAGCTTCAAGGTTGCTCGCATTCATGATGGTTTCATTGACCTAGGCTTTACAATTGAGTTGCCATCCTCACATGCCAGAGTCCATATATGGCAGAATTCCATATAATTCTAAAAATTATTGACCAGGATGGTCCTGATGTAAGCAGATCGAGTAACATGAAGTTGAGAATAGGATTTTCTAATACTTTTCGTATTGAAGATAAAATAATGCTGAGATTAGTGAGAAAAAAAATCTGTTGCTGTTAATACAAAAATTGTATTATGCTTATAATTATTATAAAATGCTTATAATTATTATAAGCATTTTTTGACTTGAAAATTTTTTAATTTGTCTTAACATAAATATATAAGCACCTATCCAGGTAGATAGTAGAAGTGATTAAATCGTAACCCGCAAGTGAGTACCAAAAACATTAACCTGCCTTTATATAACATCTGAAATTTAACGCATAAACACCGCAGAAGTATTTAAAAACCAATGTTTTCTGAACAATGTTTCATATAGAACTGTTAGGCCTCTTTCCGGTATAATAACTTTAATGAAATTCGTTGGTATCTTTATGAAGAAAGTCGCTAATAATTGAAAAGTACTGTTCAATAAATTTGCACTTTGGGTGAATCAATTTTCTGCAAACTCAGACATTTTGATATTACATTTCATATTTCATAATTAATAATGTAAAACTGTTTAATTAACTAAAATAACATTTTAGTGGAAAACAATAACCTCAATCCTCCCTTAAAAAAATCCCTCTTAAATGAATTTTTTTGGGGGGGGAGAAATATTTCAACAATTAATGAAATATTAATTAACAATTGTAGGTCTGATGTTTTTATCTGGTCTGTCGTAGCATGCATATTTCCTGATCGATTTTCGGATTTTTATCCATCTTCAGTGTAAAGTTATCTAGTTCGCGTATAGATAGTTTATTTTAATTTCTGTTTATGAAAAATTAATTGAAGTAAACATTCCACATGAAATTTTTTTTGGCGATAGATAAAAATCCGAAATCAGTCAGAAATATAAGAAATATGCATGCTACGGTGGATGAAATACCAGATGTTATCCAGCTTTGCGGATCCATCCACATATTCAACAGTTGTAGCTCTGTACAAAAATGCAGTTAATGTTACTAGTTTAAAGAAAACCCGGTTGGATCCGGTTTTTTGAGAAGATCGCGAAAAAATAACTGAAAGATCCATTTGGTAAAGTGTGTTACTTCCGGTTGACTGATTTTGTTCAAAACCTTATTGTCCGGGACCCGTGCTAGCTATTTAACTAAATATCAAATTTGAACTTTCTGCAATGTTTCATTTCTGAGAAACGTGTAAATTGAAAACTCGATATCGAAAGTTTGACACGATCGCTATAAGAGAAAATAAGAGTGAAGAGAATTTTATTTTTTCTCTTGAATTTAAAATTTAATGTTTATTTATTATTGTGCATGTAGGACTTTATAAGTAACTTTAAAGTGATGAGACTGTACGGTAATTTGGGCGCCGTCAACTACACAGGCGCCGTTCTACTGTATTTATTATACTCTGTGTATATATAAGTTTGATGTGGTGTTAGAATGGATTGTATGATGAAGCATCATCATTAGAAAACAACAACCATAACAACAAGAAGAGAAGCAACGTCCTTTATATCATGGTCACTCTCGCACATCACATCCTCTCTTATATTCAAACACTTGTTTGGAGTTTAGATAAGGCCAGGAGGGAGTATGATTATTTGACAGCCGGACAGAGTGACTATAAGAAGAGAGAGAAAAAAAAAATAAACAAACTGATTGGACCAAGAAGTGAGAGAAAGAGAGATAATATTCTACAACAACAACAGCAACAACAACACAGTTGTATAACAGGTACCAAATAATTTTTGGTAGTGACTGTACGTCCAGACCCATCCAACATGAACGGACAAAAGCAACTGATCATCATCATACTTTGCATACAAAACCAATGTTTAGTTAGCAAAGTGAACCACCACGATCCTAATCTCTTCCTTATTTTATTCGACCAACCGTGAACAGGAAAATTTACATTGCCTGATTTTAATATATTCTTCATTTTTTTTTTATGGTAAATAATATTTATTTTACAACTTTGTTGTGTAAACTTAAACACAAATGATGAATAAGAAAAGTTAAAGAATTTAAACAATATTGGTATGCTTTAACATAATATCTGTAATTAAACAATAATTAGATGTGATTATTTTAATCTTTTAAAGGGTTTTTCGAATTAAATTATACACTGAATTTCAAATTTTGTCTCTTTGACAAATTTTTACTTACTTACTTTTTATTTGTTTCTCTGATAATGGATAAAAAGATGTTGGGAAAGTAATATAGTGTACTTTTCCCTTGTGTGAATGTGTAGTATGAATGAATCATTAGCATGAATGTATTTATTGGCAAAAATGTATTTATTAGCATGAATTTTTTTTTTTTAGTAGTCTGAAAGTATTTATTAGCGAGGGTGCTGATATGAATGCTTAGAGTAGATTTTTCTTTTATCAGGGTTTGAATGAAAATTTATAAAAGTATTTCAATCCTATAACTTTAAGTTAAATTTAGTTTTAATCATTTTAGGATGTGCAGGAACATTTGTTTAAAGTACTGCATATCCAAGTTGTACAGAAAAATAAAGTAAAGTAATGCCTATTTTTTCAGGCGGGCTTAACGTCCAACTACCAAATTAGGTGTCGTGGACGGGGTCGGAAGCACCTATTTTTTTTTCTATTAACATTTTTTAAACAAATATAAAATTTAGCAATTATACACTGGACTCGAACTGGGGTCCTCCCACTTACAAGTCCATGCTCATGACCACTACACCAACGCCCGCCCCAAGTTGTACAGTAAATAGCCTCCATTGTGATATTATTATTGTACTATATAATTAATAATTAATTAATAATATCAATTTAATTTTTTTATATAAATAATATTCCATCTTTACCAATTTTTTTATATTGAGTTTTATTATAATTAAAGAGTAAGTTTTCTTACATAGGAATTTATCCCAGTTTTCAATAAAATAAGGAATGGTACAAACAATAAATCCACACGCCCTCCTCGTTGAATAGATCGATGATATAAGAAGTGGATATGTGGGTAAATCCTCGCAACATCTATGGCTTCACCCTCCCTAGCTGGGAACAAGGTGTTGTGTGTGAAAGTCACACAAGAAGTTAGCATGCGCCATCCCAGTTCCAGTGGCCATAGAATGAGAAAGATTTAATGACTAGAGGCGCGCTGATGACCATCGTAGTCGATGCGCCGGAAAACACAAAAAAAAAAAGACGCTGATGTAAAACGCTCACCATGACGTTCTCGTACTCCTCTTAATACGGTTTTATATCTAAAATGACCCAATTTTCTTGAAATTCAAATTTTGCTCATATGTCTAGGTGATCTACCGATTAAAGATAGACCAATAATATTGAACAGTCTTTTTTGTATTTTAATGTCTCAGATTCAAAAAAAAATCTATAAGTTTCCCATAAACTTATTCAGTAATGAACAAAAAAAAAAACTAGTAATCAGTCAGGAACTAGTTGTCCCCTTTGAGTGCAAATTAGTACACATCATTATACAGTATCTGGGTCATAATACCAGAGAAATCAGATTAAGCTATAAAGCGTTAAGAAGAATAGCGTGAGAGCCTTAGTAAATTTTGTTATTTTACGTGAAGATTGTCTGTCATACTGATCGCTGAGCGCATAAAGTCGCGCTCATTCATTTCAACGTAACTGATAACGTTGTGTTCTTGTAAAGAATTATGGCTACTAGCGATGAAGGGATTAGATCTGGAAATAAAGAAATTTATAAGAATTATAAACTACATTGAAGAAGAAACAAATTGTCATGGGCTGATTTCGCAAATAGGATTTGTCACAATTCTTGGTGACTATATCTTTGTTTATGTTATATTTATATTGGGTCCTGAACTTAGCTCAATTGTAAAAATCTAGTACGTAATATTTACACGATTTTTCTCTTACTCTAGTTAAATTCAAGTGTTTAAACTTGACAAATTTTCTTTAAGCTTGAAATATTTTCTTTTTACTCAGTTACTCAGTGGTGGGAGGTTATATGCATGTAATCAGGGCACGTAATGCTTGAAGTAATTATATTATAATCCATAAGACAGCGTTAATAATATTGAACATAACAGAATAACTTTTGAAGACTAAAAATCACAAATTCTTCAGGATTCCATAAAATCAGTTTCATTAAGAAAAAGTATTTCAATTAAATGATTGAACCGTTTTCAAGAAAATTCCAAAAGGCTCAAAAATAAATTCCATAAAGTTCCACAATTCGGTTAATCGATTTTTTTTTTTTTTTTTTATAAAATTTTGAATTCAAACAATGCTTTTTATGTGCCTCAATATTATGTAGCTAATATTAAACGCTTATTGTACTTATGTGGTTATTATTATTATTGTTATTATTACCTGTCACGGGTGGGCTATACCCCGGCACTGCACCCAACAGAGGCTTATTGTGCCATACCTGATAACCTCTACTAGTTGAACCCTCCCTCCCTAAGGAGTTCGAGGACTTTAACCTGCAGATCATTTTAGGCTACTGAAATGTATTTGGCGTGTTGAATTGTTGTGTGTTTGTAGTAGTAGTTGGTGTAGCAAAAGCGGTTTAGTAAAAGCGCTTGTGTTTGTAAGTTTTAAGAGAGAGAGAAATAATAAGAATAATTAAGAAAACACTGGTAGATTAAATAAAATATATTCTTTAAAGAATGCTATTCAATAACACAGCAATATGCTTATTAATTTACTGATATTAGTTGGAATAAACACTCTTATGTTTTAACTTATATCTGGCACTGATTCCTGAAGTGTTCTGCTTCGGTGTCTAAAACAGACTGTTCTTGAAGGAATGCCTTCTCTTCATAGTTCAAATCCTTTCAAATAATGTTGGTATGTCTGGAGGGAGTTTTATTGTTTTACCCTAACTGTTTCTTGCCCATTGTCTCTTGGTTTGCATTGCCCTAGATTTTAGTATACCTGGCTCTATCCCCATCACTAAAATACACTATTTGAACTAGCTAATTTTCACAAAACTATTTTCCAAAGTAATTATTTTTCCATTTCGTTTTTCCACAACACTACTATCTTCTCAGGTCGCAATATACCAAAGTTCTCGTACCTCAATTTAGTTATTGCTACGAAATCAAATAGCAGGTGGCGGGCCGTTTCCTCCTGCACAAGGGTTCCACGCATGGCGGCTGACATAATCTGCACAAGGGTTCCACGCTGATGAGCCCTACCTTATGCAGATACTTTCTGAACCAGCCATGATCCGTAAGTAGTCCTGTCACCAGAGAAATCTGGCTCCTACTCAGACTAAGCGTCATTTGGTTCCTTCGTTTACATAGCCCTGGCATCAGCCTTTTGCTGTGTATGGCACCTGGGCTCCCCTTCCAGAGCTCTTCATGCTTACTGCGAAACCACTCCCTAATCGCCACACGAATCGCTCCGCCAGTGATCCCCAGGATAAACTTATGTGGTTACTTTAGAGGAAAGCATAACGCTACTGTTCCCCCAGATTTTCCATATAGTCCGTGTGAAACACTCACACGACTTTCTCTTAATGCAGTTTACATGTTTTGATTTATAATTTATGGTTATTACCTAGTTACTAATTTCACATATAGTTAGCTCTTTGCATCCGAAATATAATATAAAAGTTGTATTTCCGATACACTTGAATGTAAAAAAAAAATGATTTACACTTTGCAAGTCTGTGTTATCGCCCTGATACTAGCGCGCCCGATACTAGTCGATGACCACAAAAAGAACCAGGCTATCACGGAAAATATCTCTGATAACATGCTTATATAGATTAATTGTTCAACAACATATTTATGTAACAGCAACCAAAGAGAGTAAAGAGAAGAGAAACGAACCCAACCACTCTCTCGGACTGGAGTGGAAGAAACTGTATAAATACAGCGACGGACAGTCCATGGAGACAGTTCAATACAGTTCAACACAGTTCACTATAGTTCATCATCTCGCCAGTCACTTCGTGACATTTTCATACCACTCTACCTCAACCATTCTCTATTGTAAAGTCCAGGCAGACTGTTGTCATTATTATTATTATACATAGTTAACCAATGTTAGCCCAGTCTTCTTAATTCATCAACCAGACCTAAATTCTCTCCATCTAACACATCCATTATATTTATTTATTTATACTATTTTACAATCATTCAGCTTGTATTTTATTATTTATTATCATTAATTTTTCCACAGTAGCCCACGGTTGACACAATGTTCTTTCACTTTGTTATAAATAAATTAATAAAATAGATATTATGGATAATTAATTATCAAAATAAATCTCCTTTAAAAACATAATTTAAGTTACATATCTCCCCACTTGTTGGATGTTTCCATTTTTTAAAGGGGAACAATGTGCCTTTTAAAAACCGAAAAACTACATGTATTTTAACCTACTCTTAACCTACCTAGTTATGACCTAACAAAAACACTTTTTGAATCCAGAGTATCAATTGAATTTGCTCTGTGTGTGTGAGTCTATGTTATCACACTGTTTTGACAAAAAAACAAAAACATCCTGATGATGGGTGAAAGCACGAAACCGGTAGATGACCACAAAAACGATGATGGAAAATATTTCCGATGATTTTTGTCTTTTTTGGCTCGGCAGTCCTGACGACGTTTTTAATCAGCCTTTATGTTGATCAAACGCACATGTATATATTATTTCAATTAAAATTTGCAAATATAAGGTAAAAATGCGGTAAAATATAAATTCTTTTTTAAATAATATGAGGCGGGTTCTTGCCATATAAAAATATCTAGAAATCTTACATATTTCTGTGCTAATTATAAAAATTCAATAATTATAAAACTTTAATTATGAAGTAAATAGAAATTATTTTTTTTATTTTTTTATTTTTTTAATATGGACTTGCAATTGTTTCTGAGAACTTCATATGGTTATATAGAGGATTGTAAGTACAGGTCATATAAATCACTTCTTAGTGTATCTAGTTGGGGCGGATACTTGATTACGATACCAATCCAGTACTAGAAATGAAAGAATGAAACTTCATGTAAGATACTTGTCAGCCTGCCCACCTATTCTTAGTGTGTCGGGGAGGGGGAGGGTTGTTCTATAAATGTAAAAAACCGCATTGTATTTTCTATTTTTTTTTATTTTTTTTTTTATCGTATAAAACTTCCTATGTAGATCAATCAACTATCCTTCCTTGTACTGAAAACCAGACATCATTGCCATGTGCCTTATGGGTACATTTATAAATCTGATGTAAGAAATCAGACGAGACAAAAGCAGTATAAAACTCTTATGCGATTTAAAAAAAAAGAGAATAAAAGGAGTAAAAGAGATTATGCAGCCGCCTAAGTTGACTATTGATTGAAGAGGACTGTCAAGTTGTTAGCTAGTTCACCATTCCATATAGTTCAACATTCCTTACCCACCTCCTCTCAAGTATTGCCATTTATTAAATACATTTATTTCTTTTTAATATAACCAGGACATAGTTATTTTCATTTTTTTATTTTTTTTTTTATAAAGCAAATAAGGGACTAATTATGAAATTTATCGCCATAATAACAATAATGATTATTTAGTATTCGTCATAAACCATTAAATTCATAAATGATCTTTAATTTTTTCTTGACATTAAATTACAATTTGATAAATGAACAAAAATGACAGTTTATAGGTAGTTTTCAATGGGAAGAAATAGCTGGTTAATAAACTAGGAATAATGATTTACTGTACTATAATTAAATACACACATACAATTTATTACTAAAGACTTAATTATATAAAGATAGAATTATAAACAAATAGTAGGGAAAGGGTTGACGAGCGGTGGTAGTAGAAGTTGCGTTATTAGCTGATGGAAATCTGTCTCTCAATAATTCTGGACATCTTCTTGATTATTAAACTCCTTAGGTGGAGGGAAAACCTAGTGCTTTTTCTCCAAACATCTGACTGGCTTAATGTGGAAGTAGCAACAGTAACATTATCTTGCATATTGAAAGGAAACTATAGATATCGCCTGTGATATGTCATCACATCAAATCCCACTATAAAGGCAAATACAAGCCGCCGCGTTAATAATTGGCGCACTTTGTCTACACCAATTAAAATGTGCTGTGAAATTTACATGACTTCCTCTTTCTGCCGTTAATACAGTTGAAAAATTGACAATTTTTCTTTAAACATGGTATTTTTACTCAAAGTTTAGTAAAACTTTCATGCGAGAATTCAAGGTTCGATTACCATGAGGGAAAGTCGGCGTTGATCCAGCGGCGTGTGAAGCTACATTCTTCCCCGTATACGCCTTTTTCTCCTGGAACATCGGGTGATCTTTCCAGACCGTAACTACCCTTTCGGGTTTACCTGTCCCCCGTTGCAAGCAACGGGTTTGTTTAACAAGATGGGGATGTCACCACCATGGAAGAACTTTTAGTGCAATGGCCGACCATAGCAGAAGTGCCGAAGCATTCCCCCGCTTGACCCATTTAAGAGCAGGTTGAGATACGCTCAACCAGCGCGCAGAGTGTTCCCACAACGCGGTCACACTCCACTTCCAAAAGCTAGAGAAGGCACTCTCTAGCAGGCTGTGGTGAACCGCGCACACCCAGTAAATGCATTTCCAGCAGCGGGCTGGCTCCGGGATTAATTTTATATTGCGAGTCTCTTCCCGCTCAATTCATGACCACGGTCATTGGAGTTATTGGTTAAACCATGGCCACTACGAATCCTACCTCAATTGCAAGCAATTGGCTCGGAAAGTAAGTTGCGCCCGTAGTTCTGTATTTCAACTCTAATGAGCTAGCGTGACTGATCGCTCGACCCGATGGATCTAATGCCCATCTACTGATTGCTGTCCAATGCCTCAAGTAACCCAGGTAACTTGCAGGCAACCCTGCAAAGGGAAAGGATCAGGATGGGTTGGGGGAGAGAATCCCCAACCTGGAGAGCCAGAGGCTGATTGCACCCTGCAGGATGGGCGATGGCTTCGCCAAAAACTTACGCCAAAATGTCTCTATTTATTGAAGTAAGTGTGACATTAGACCACTAGATTTCACTTTCCACACAAGGACTCATACATTTCTTATTTGAAGATACAACTTGTCCAGTGCAGGGCGTCCCTTTTATTCGACTCCTACGACAGGCAGGGCATAGTGTAGGCCTATTCTACCCCGGGACCTATAAGGGGAAGTGTGAAGCTACATTCTCCCCTCCTCAGTTTCCATTGCGGTACTAAGGGTTCTTTAAAGACCGTTCCTATCTATTCGGATATACCAGTACCCCCTGCAAGCACGAAGTCGTTTTACAAGAGAAGGATGTCACCACCACGAGTGGCTAGGGTGCAAGGCCTCCCCGTGGCAGAAATGCCTTCCCGGGCACCCCCCGCTTGGCCCCACAAGGAGGCAGGTTCGGTTGCACGCCGAACGAGCGCTTCGAAGTCAACAATTGATGGCCGCCACTACCAGATCGTAGAGAAGGCTGACTCTACTTTAGCTCTGGTGGACCGCACCCCTAGCATAGGGCACTTCTGTGGTCGATTGCGCCTCTTTAACCAGCTCTGGATTTAGTCATCTCCACGTTTAGGTTAGTATCCTTCGAGTGGAATCTAAATTTGGGTCTGGTTGAAGAAACGAGAAGACTGGATTAACACTGGTGAAGTAGGTAATAATAATAATGAGACTCAGTCTGCCTGGACTTTACAGTAGAGAATAGTTGTTATAAGGTAGAGTGGTATGAGAATGAAACGAAGTGACTGGCGAGATGATCAACTATATAGTGAATTATATTGAACTGTATCGAACTGTCTGTTGAACTGTATATCTCTGGACTGTCCGTCGCTGTATTTATACAGTTTCTTCCACTCCAGTCTGAGAGAGTGCTTGGGTTCGTTTCTCTTCTCTTTACTCTCTTTGATTGCTGTTACATAGACATTGACTTTATAGCTATGCTTGTCTCTATAGCTGATACTGGAAGAGTTTCCTTATCTTGAGTTCCAGGCTAACTCTTTCTTTATATGTTCGCGAGAAATCAGTGTAGGAGGATAACGGGTGCTGATAAATAATTAAACGTTTCAATCGTCAATGATTCTTCAACTAGTTTTCATGTTACTGTGCCGAATTCCAGCGTTTCACTGATAATTTGAAATATATATATATATATATATATATATATAAAAGAAAAGACTAGAAACTTAGTAAAAAAACAAGCAGAAAAATCGGTCCACTTTCAGTAGATTCCCCACATTGTTAATTAACAATTAATGGTTTAAAGAAAATAATTAAATTAATTTGAAGCGAAAACTATCTCTCTCTCATTCCCTCTCACTCTCTCTCTAATTTATAATATATATGAATGTATGTAGGTGTGTGAATGTATATATTAGTAATAATAAAAAAAGAAGTATACACTTTCACAGCTGAAACACCCGCCTGTGGGTGAGAACTACTACTGTATACATATATATATGCTTGTATACCATTGTTTAATAGTGCAACGCTTTGATGCAGTTCGTAATGCATTACTAATTAATTATTATACGTATTTTTTTTTATATATATACATAAACACGCGCATTATTCATTATCTATACTATATATATATATATATATATAAGCTTGTTAAGAATTAAATATTATTTCTTGTTATAATTATGTTTAATTAGTTTTTTATAATATTTTTTATTATTATTTTGATTAATTAAACCCTATGGAACCAGTAGAAAGATTTTTTGGCATATAATATTTGTATATATACTTATTCTGGACATTTCCTTCTTCTTTTTTTTTTAAAGTTCTTTTAATCTAGTTAGGGCCCCTCGTAGGACTAGGAAATTTTGGAATGAATTTTGGAACACTCCCCCGACCTTTTTTTTTTTATTGTTTGTAAAAAATTAATAAATTTTTTTCAAACTTGAATTTTGCAATTAATAAAAATGTTAATGTTGGGAGGAGGAGGTATGTATTGTTTCTCTGCAGTCAGCGCATCTGATCAAACCCTGAAAAATTTCTAATAAAGTATATAAGTGCAGATAGGATTCCATGTTACAATGTTATTTGACTAATAATTTGAATCATGCCAAACTGACGAAAAGGTCAAAAGTATCAAATTCCAGTTCCTGGTTAGCCGAATTTTGTATTAAAATAATGGGCCAAATTTGAGTGTCCTTGAGTATAGTCATCACCCAACTTCCAAAGAGACCACAAGTGTTCATTTGTCTTCGCGCGACTTGCCAACAGCTTTTAATATGTAACAACAGTTTTCAAGAAGCAATATACTAGCAAGTTAATTTCTGTACTAAAGTAACATCTAAACCTTAGTTAGAACAAGCAAGAGTTCTTAGCTATAGCTAACCATTAAAGAACGCTACAACGCTACCAACAACACTTTAACACTACCTCTGTCGTTTGACAATTCTCAATCTCTATTTTTTAAACTATCTTTTTACTCAATTTAACTCAGTACATAAATAATGAGTCAGATGTCAGTATGAATTTTTCACTTTCAACAATCACAATTACCATGCTGGAGAACTATTACAGTATTGTACCTACAATACAATTCTTCTAATTCACAATCACGACTCCCTTTCAATTACAATTTTTTTTTTTGAAAGGCATTAAATACATCTTGGTTATTAGTGCTTCAAAATTTACTTTTCTGCCGTCTGCCTGTTGCTCATTGCACTGGTCCTCTTAAATTGCCGCATACAAGAGACCTATCAGTGCGTAGACAACACCAAATATCGGCCTTATCTCAATTGCTCTCTTTCTATTGGAATGGCCTCAAATAAGATTTGCACAGTGCAATGAGCTCTTTTATTGGTCTGCATCTAGAAAATGAATCCATCTACTGAGTGGATACATGTTTACACCGATGGTTCCGCAACAAAAACTGCTGGTGCTAGTTCCTATTTACTTGGATTATTTGAAGGTGGAGTGGCTTTGGGGTGCAGAGCATCCAATGTTGATGCGGAGTTGGAAGTTATCCTTCAAGCTAGCCACTCTTTAAGTAGATCTGAGGGCTACGATAAGAGGAAGATCGTATCCCTTATAGATTCAAAGGCTGCTATACTAGCTAAGTATGATTACTTCTGACTTAAACAAAACGGCAAACCAGAAACCAGAAGTGAGTTGATGTATGGGGAATGGGAAGTCGCATTTCAATGGATCTCGAGCAACTCTTGTATGACTGAGAATCAATTAGCAGAAACAATGGCCAAAGAAGGAACAAATCTGCCCCAATCCACTGATGCAATCATCTGCTATTAGTATGTGCTACCCATCAAAAATAAATTACCCAGAATAGTTGCCAAGTAGCAGGAACAAAATGCTTTTAACAAGCACTGGGATTGCCTGCTAAAAAGCAAGTTCCATTCCTATTTCCCCCGCAGAGATTGTGGCCAATTTTGCAGTTGCTAACTGGCCATGACCATTTGCAGAACCTCCTGCACGAAATAGGTGTTAAGCTGACCCCATTTTGCCCACTTTGCGGCTCTGTTGAAATAATGGACTCAGACAATCTCTTAGGTCTGCGAAGTTCTCTATCATCCTGTATACAATGACGCAGGCGCTATATCCTGGCATCGCAAAATCCCTATTTTATTATGCTACCAAAAAGATAATATGCGATATGCCCGACACTGGCAAAGGATAAAAAATAGTTACTTTTTTTCTAGAACCGATACCATTCGATTTAGGCAGGAATTAGTTTATCCTAAGTGATTTTATAATCGTTGTATGTTGTTGAATAAATGATTTTTAAATGGTAAAAATGTGAAAACATGAACTTAGAAAATAATGAACGACTTTACAGAGTAAAAGAGACGAATCTACACAGGGTAGAGTGATCGAGCGATGAGTGAATATTTGTTGGTAATATGATAGTAGAGTAGGCTTTTATGAATCGTTTAAAGAGTCATGTGACTAGTTAGAACTCTTGCTTGTTCTAACAGTGGTGAGCTAGTAGCGTGGCTATCCAAGGTTGGAAGTAGGGTGAATCTTCCAAGGTTGATGATATGTAGTTATTGATGTTTATTCTTTTAAAGTTTTTCTGAAAACTCCTCTTAAGCCTCTCAGATGATCTTTTTTTTTTTTTTTTAATTTCTCTTACCACCAAAAACAGCTTTTGGTTGCGAGATTGGCTACCAAAGTTTAAGCTCATTTGCCAAAACATTGCGCATGACAAAGCCATTAATTTCCTAGTTTTTATATTCTTGGAGGCTTGGTGATGGCGCCTTGATGAAGTTATGATTGAACTATTGAGTCATGCTTTTGTGTGGCTAAATTGCTGACGATCGGTTCACAATTATGCACAGATGATTTTACCTAGTTTCAATACTGCTGAGGTTTTTTATACTAATAAGGTAGTTGTTCTTTTGATCTTAACTATGTAGCAAGCTACTTACATTTATTTGAGGAGAAACGGAAATAAAAAATATCCCATATAAGGAGGGGTGGAGAGAGAAAACAAGCTAGACAATCGTCTTTTTCTTCTCACAACTCCAACTATTGCCATTTCATTGATTCTATTTTATGTTCAGTCATTATTTCTATTTTCCTTAATATACAAATAATAATAAATATCCCAATAAAATAACATATATTATTTAAAAAACTATCTTTATTAATACTTCTTTTTTTATCAAATAATAAATTATTATTATTATTTTCATTTATTTTAAAGTTAATAATTTTCTCCTATTAATTTTAACATTAAAATTGACAATTAGATTAAAAAAAGAATTATGATTGGCAAAAATATTCTTTGTTTAATTTTTTTTTTATATATTTTTATTATATTTAATTAGTCATTGCCTACGTCATCATTACTTTTACTAATTGGAATATAAAGGTAATCAATTAATGCAATAATTCTTACGTTTTATTGGAATCCAGCATCTTTGGAAATTTGTCCTTGAAGAATATTATTTATTGAACAATAACACAATAAAAAAAAAAAATCTGATAAAAAAACACTCACGCAATTATTACTTACTGATTTCTCTTACAATTCTATTTGACAAATTATGCTCATACAAAAAAAAAAAATTATTACTGATCATTTCCTTCGATTTATATTGTTATTAATATGGATGTTGAGAAAATTGTACATTATCGATCATGTTGATTGATACTTAAGGCGTGTAGAATATTGGCTGCGGAAGGACTACCTGAGCAGCCTTACTTATCAATCTCCAACAATTATGATAGAATTTTTATTTAACCTACTAAAATGTAATAAATTACATAAAGCTGTCCAAAACAATGTTCTCAGCAAATAATGTTTTTTAACTGAATAAGATTTACATGTTTTATATACAGAGTGATAATTGCACATATACAAAAATAAATAAATAAATAAATGAATATTTAACATAAAAATTAAGGAAATTATATATTGTATATAATTATATAAATAAAACATAATATTAATAAATTTACTGAATTATACAAAACCAAGAAAGGAAAAAAAAAAAAAATTAAAATAAATAAAACAAATAGAACAAAATATATATATATAAATCTGGTACTCACACAACTTTCTCTTAATCCAGTTCTCAAAATTATAATTGACAAATTTTATAGTTTGTGTACCAAATTAAATGAAAATCGACGTAAACTGAAAAAACTGTCTAGTAAAAGCGCACTTCCGATTTACTAATTTTCTTGAAACTTGGAATTTCTGGCGCCATCTATTTATTTCTAATTAATTTTGTTTGGATGATAGAATTGTATAATCAACTATGATAACACTTTAGAGAAAAACATAACCCCACCCCTCCCCTTAAAAGTGCCCTAAAATGAATTTTTCCAGAGAAATGTTTTAAATAAAAGTCATAGATCTTTTTATGTATAGTTGATACACCAAGTTTGGAGAAAATTGCCGGGACCAATTTCTTGAGAAAAGCGCAAGAAAGTAAAAAAAAAAAAAATACCAGAAAACTGAAAAATACATTGCAGGAAAAACGCACTTCTGGTCATCCGATTTTTTTCAAACTTGGAATTTTAACAACATATTTAATTATAATTAATATTATTTAGATGACATAATTGTATAATAAAAGTGAAATTGCACTTTTAGAGGAAAACCTAACCCCACCTCTTCCCCAAAAGTGCCCTTAAATGAATTTTTCCAGAGAAATGTTTCAAATAAAACTTATAGCTCTTTGTATGTGTAGTTGACATACTAAGTTTCAAGAAAATCGTCGGAGCCATTTTTGAGAAAATCGCAAAAAAAAAAAATGAAAAAAATCATTTTGTAAAGTGGTAATGTAAACGCACTTCCTTCCGGTCATTCGACTTTTTTAAAAATCAGAATTTCAACAACATATTTAATTCTAATTAACATTATTTAGATGACAGAATTGTCTAATAAAAGTGAAATACGTAGCACTTTAGTGGAAGCCGTAACCACAACCTTCCCCATCCCCAAAAAAAGTATACCCTTAAATGAATTTTTTTTCGGTGAAATATTTCAAATAAAAGATTTAGCTTATTATATGTGTAGTTAATATACCAAGATTTGAAGAAAATCGTTGTAACCATTTTTGAGAAATTCGCAAAAAAAAAAATAAAACCTAATAAAGTGGTACTTCCGGACAGATAACGTACTGTCAGATCCTATGGGGATTACCTAAACGAAATAATATCAAGTTTCAAATTTCTATGGTTTTTCGATTTTGAGCTATGCTGTTCACATATATATACACACACAAACCATTTTCTAAAAAAAAAAAAAACACTTTTTTAGACGCAGGGGGACCTCAAAACGGATATTTCCGGTGAAAACTGGTTATCGAAAAATTTTGACATGATTACAATACTTCCTCTTACTCTTTCCCAATAATCTAGTAAGCATTTCAAATTTTGAAGAAAATTATTGAAGCAGTTTTCCAAAAACAAAATAATTGGTTTTTGAAAATTACGATTACAAAAAAAAAAAAATCATAATTTTTTATTCATAAATATCCATTTCCTCTAATTCCTCTATTTGAGGAGCAATTTTTTCTTGAGGATGATCCATTGGCGATATACTTATAAAATGTCTACAAGATGGATATTTTTTTCATAAATCGTGTGCATATATATTTTCTTCCAAATAAAATAATATAATTTGTTTTTATATAAACTTTTATGCAATTTATCTCAAAATACTTTCTTATTCATTTTATTTTTTATTTTTTCTATTTATTGACTGATTAAAATAAAGAATATATCCTTTTATTTACATTTATGCAAAACACCTTTTTCTCCCCGATAATGTACAATAGCCGTTGTAACAGTAAAGCATAATTTATGTGCTGTATAATAAATATATCTGCAATATCCGGAAGGATTAACAGTTTCTTAACAAGTGAAAATGTAAAAAAATAAAAAATATAAAAACATACCATTTCCGGTATTAAAAGAATTTACATACTGGACATTTGTTGCTGTTGCTTAAAAAAAAAAAAAAATGTTGAGATTATTCCTTTAAATTCAGGATGTGCTAAAACTTTATTTTAAATCCTCATTTTCTTGGCTAAGATTTGCTTCTGGCAAATGTGACAGACTTTTGAGATTGCCTTTAAAATAAAAACTAAAACAAAAGTAAATCTTTTGTGAAATGAACACAGGCAAAAGACTTTTTCTCAGTGCAGTTAATACATTAATAAAAAATTGACATGGAAAGGAATAGCTAAATGGTGAGCGTACTAGATTCCCATGCGGAGGTTCGATTCCAGCTGTGCTAACCCTTGGATTTTTTTCTTCCTAGGAGCTATTACTGTGAGATGATGGATCCCCGTGTAGGTTCCGGGGTGGAATAGGTCTACGTTATGCCCTGTTGTAAGAGGCGACTAAGAAGGAGACCCTGCATTGGACAAGTCGTATTTTCTAATAAGATATGTATGAGTCCTTTGTATGGAAAGTAAAATCTAGTTATGTCACTCTTACTTCAACAACTAGAGGCATTTTGGCGAAGACTTGTGGCGAAGCCATCGCCCACCCTGAGCGGTGCAATCAGCCTCTGGGTCTCCAGGTTGGGGATTCCCCAATATATATATTTTTTTTGTTGTAGCTACTTCTTTTAAATACACCATTCGTTTAAATATATATATCTTATAAACAATAAAAATACTTTAAGATTAATGTTGATAAAAAGCCTAGAGCCTTCTCCGTGTGCACTGCCGCCGGTTTCTGGATAGTATTTCTCGTTACATACAATACTGCTTATTAATGGACAGTGAACTGTACAGACTCCTAGTGCTAGGAAATCTCATGAGTGGGCTGCTAGATATGAACCTGGACCTTTGCGTTCCAAATCCAAAACTGAGCTTAATCCCGCCCCTAATCAAAGCTTAGAAATGGGAATCTAATCAAGTACTATTTGAGGTACTATTTGATGTAAAACTCTCACCTAGTAATCTACCACGATGCTTCTTCAATTTAAACGGTACATCTTGCTGAATAATTTTAACCATGCCCAGCAGCAAGTTTACTTCATATTTCTTTATATTTCTCATATTTCAGTTACCTGTGTTACTGAAACCCCTGTGCTTGAGGCAATGAACAGGAATCAGTAGATGGACAATAGATCCATCGGGTCGAGCGCACAGTCACGCTAGCTCGTTAGAGTTGAAATACTGAACTACGGGCGCAAGCTACTTTTCCGAGCCAATTGCTTGCAATTGAGGTAGGATTCGTAGTGGCCCTGGTTTAACCAATAACTCCAATGACCGTGGTCATGAGTGGAGAGGGAGAAGAATTAATCCCGGAGCCAGCCCAGAAATGCATTTGCTGGGTGTGCGCGGTTCACCAGAGCCTGCTAGAGAGTGCCTTCTTTAGCTTCTGGAAGTGGGAGTGTGACCGCATTATAGGAACACTCTGCGCGCTGATTGAGCGTATCTCAACCTGTCCTTAAATGGGTCAAGCGGGGAGTGCTTCAGCACTTCTGCTATGGTCGGGCATTGCACTAAAAGTCCTTCCATGGTGGTGAAATCCCTTTCTTGTTAAACGATCCCGTTGCTTGCAACGGTGGGCCGGTAAACCCGAACGGTAGGTTCGGTCTAGAAAGATCCCCCGAAGTACCAGGAGGAAAAGAATGTATACAGGAAGAATGTCCGGTGATGGACAGTGTTGTCTGTAACGAAAGAACACTGTCCGGAGGCCGGCCATGCACTGAGAAGGCTCCGGGTGTACCAATGACCAAAGATGTTGACGCGCCTTGAAAAAAAAAAAAAAATTAACAATTTTGTTGTTTTTTTAAAGTTAAAATTTGTACACAACGTTTCCTGAAGAAAAAAATTATAGGTACTGATAGTGGGGAGGTACAAGTTGGTACTTTTCGCACAGCCAAGTACTACTAGAATGTGATAAACCCAAGACCTGAGTCGGAAACATCTTTATCAAATCCGAATAACACCAAATAAAATCTAATGTCACAACTTCCCCCACACATACACATCTCCTAAAGTTAATTTTTCTTGGAACAGATTTTTTGGTGACGAAGGGGATGACAAAAACTGGATAATTAAATACAATTTACTAAGATGATTTTTTTCCGTAAAACTGAAAAGTTTGGGTGAAAACCAGGACCAGGTGGTAACATTTTGAGTATTCCAGTCTGACAAGGATAACGCTTCAGACAAGCAAAAATCTCACAGATTCATAAAGAGTTGAAGAGGAAATAAGATGTGTACAACTATTCGGGCTTTTAGCTTATCCACAGATAAAATCATTCGCTCATGTCAAAATCAGTCACTTCACCTTACAGACCACTGTATTCTACTAGGACAAGGTGAAAAGTTCTCGGCCTAGCCCTTTGATGGCACTGTTAACACTGTTTTATTATGTTGACACACTTGTTGACAAAATAAATATACTAAATGTGAATTTGATAAAACAAAACAGCTGTTTAAAGTACGGCGTATAGTGTGTTTTTGACAAAATCAATAAACTTGAATACTACTGTTCCGGCATAAAATTCTTCGTTTTGGATATTTTGTCGCCAACAGAAATTCATCCAAAGTTAGTGAAAGTGTATAAGGAGTCTGCAACTTCGTTATCAACAGTATATTTGTAGTATGAATTGAAACATCGTCCGTATTCGCCAGTTTAGGCTTCCATTGAATTTCATCTATTCCCAAACAAAAACGTTTTGGGTCAAATGAAGAGGTCTTACTTAGCAGCGGTAAATTGGATATTTTGAATACCTTCCAGAATCGCACTTCAGAGACGATAACCAGTTACTCATTTCCACTATTACGCCGAAAAACTTTTCACCTTGCCGACGTTATGTAGAAACACTAATACCCCAGTGGATTCACGATACATTAATTAGGTCACAATGGCTTCATCCCTTCTTCTGTACAACTAAATATTGTAATTTTTTGTATATATAACTCAAAACTACAACTTATTCTGTCATGTTGGTTAATAAAATTTTTCAATTTAACTAGAAGATAAATTTAAACAATAAAATGAACATTTAATTATTAGAAATAAATCAATTTGCCTAAGAATGATCTTCTATTTTTTAATAATTCCATTTCTTAAAAGGCTCATCAGAGGTCAACCCAATATGTTAAATGGACGGAGAGTAATATGTCTACTATTGAATGAATTGCTTTATTACTTAGTATAAGTTTGCTTTCTTCTGTGAGAATTTGATGAAATTAACCTTAAGAAGAAAAAAACTACCTGATTTGTTGAAATTATGTATATATATATATATATACGTATATAAAAGTGTAAAATTGATTAAAACAACTCTTAAGATTATTAAATGTGCTTGCCCAATGAAAAGGTAAGATCGCCGCTTTACCCACATGACTGGGCACACCTTCACATTGACCCCTCGCATTATATTTTCGTTTTAGCGCACTCCCCCGCATTATATATATATACAAAGATATTTTCTAACCATTTCTCCAAGTAAATTAGTTGCTTTAAGATATATAACTATGTGCACGCTACAAATTTGCCTTCTCGTTCAACCGTTAAATCGGTTAGAGTATATATTTTTTTTTTTTTTTGAAGCTATTTCTTTTAAATACACCATTCGTTTAAATATATATATCTTATAAACAATAAAAAATACTTTAAGATTAATGTTGATAAAAAATTCAATTACTTTAAAAAAAAAAAATTTACGGATGGAAGAAATGTATATATATATTTTAATTACATTAAAATAAAATATTAAAGAGGATACTTGATGGTAAATATAAAGAAATATGAAGTAAACTTGCTGCTGGGCATGGTTAAAATTATTCAGCAAGATGTACCGTTTAAATTGAAGAAGCATCGTGGTAGATTACTAGGTAGAAAGTTTTACATCAAATAGTACTTGATTAGATTCACATTTCTAAGCTTTGCTTAGGGGCGGGATTAAGCTCAGTGTTGGATTTGGAACGCGAAGGTCCAGGTTCATATCTAGCAGCCCATTCATGAGATTTCCTAGCTCTAGGAGTCTGTACAGTTCACTGTCCGTTAATAAGCAGTATTGTATGTAACGAGAAATGCTATCCAGAAACCGGCGGCAGTGCACTCGGAGAAGGCTCCAGGCTTTAGTGTAGCTATATGGGTCCAAAGGATCCTTGCATACATACAGTTTGGTCCTTCCCCGGACAAATAAAAAATAAATCTGGTGGGAACCACCCACACGACTTTCTCTTGCGCAGAGCAAATTCAGTTAATAAACACAGTTGAGTGTATCAACTGAATTTGCTCTGTGCAAGTCTATGTTATTACACTGTTTTGACAAAAACATCCTGATGATGGGTGAACGCCCGAAACCGGTCGATAATCACAAAAAAAAGCAGGCTATCACGGAAAATATCTCTGATGCTGTAATAATTAGTACGAATCCTTTTTATTTCATGTTGTTGCGAGAAACTAGATTTTGATTGAATTAGCTCATTCTTATACTTCCATCTTTATAGTACTTTTGAATACTTGTTGTCTGCGCAGACAACATACATAAAATTAAGGGCAATACAATAAATAGCAAATTAAATTGCATTTTTAAATAAACGTTTTGTGGGTGTTTAACATCAATTTTATTTTGTCCAACTAGTATAAACGTCCAAATATAAAATGGCGGATTTTGCTTTTCACAACTGATTCTCCTTTGCCTTATTTTTCAACAATGGAATGAAAATTCTGAATTTTTTTTTTATAGTTCATATTAATTATATAAAACAGTGAATAATATGTTAGAAGTAACTTGATTTTTTACATATATTTTTTTTTTTATAAAGATTTATTATTGCACAATTTGATAATTTATAAAATACCTAGGTAGGGAAAATTAGTATAAAAAAATTCTAAACTAGATTTTCATAGAAATAATTAGGTATAAGTAATTAACCAATCAGAGTATAGAAAAGAAAATGTGAAATGTGTGTTTTATGTTAGTAGACCAATCAGAAATTTTGAATTATCACATTGACCACGCCCACATTTGATATACCCTTACATTCCACACTGGTATGGTTAATTATTTACACCTAATTACTTCTATGAAAACTCAGTTTGAATTTTTTTTTTCACTATTTTCTCTTCGTAGGTATTTTAAAAAAATGTTCAAATTATGCAATACAAAATTTTTATATATATAAAAAAAAATCAAGTAATTTCTACATATTATTAACAGTTTTATATAATTAGTATAAACTATAAAGAAAATAATTCAGAATTTTCATTCGATTTTTTTGAAAAATAAGGCAAAAGAGACTTTTGGTGGACATACGAGATTAGCCATTTTTTTTTTATTTGACCGTTTATATTAGTAGGACAAAATAAAATTGATGTTAAACAGTCACAGAAATTTCTGTAATTTTCTTTATGCGGCGCAGTCCACAAAGTATTGAAAAAGTATTATAAAAATAATAATAAATCTAAGCAAGTTAATTGAATCAAAATCTAGTTTCTCGCCATAACATAAAAAAAAAAATCAGAGAAAAAATCGGAATAACCTAGTAAGTAAATGACACACTTCCGGTCCGGAAATAAAAAAAATTCGCGAATACAAAATCAGAAAGTACTACTTTTGGTTAATGGATTTTATCCGAAATCTTTGTATCTGATGCAGTGGTAGTATCTAAAAACGGAATACCAAATTTGAGCTATCTTGCAAGGAGAAAGTAATAACCCCATTACGTGGCTGTCATCAATCAAACCAAGACTTTAAAGTAACTATAAAACAAAACAAAAACATAATAAATAATATTCAATAACAAATAACTATAAAATATAATATTATAAATGTCTTTTTTAAAAAAAATATTTCTTACCATAACAATACATACGATAGCCGGTTTTACTTTATATAAATATGAGGCAATAAACCATAACAAAAAACACCTTATTTATTTGGAAGAAAAAATAATAATAATAATAAGAAAGATAGCTCTGACAATTCTAACTAAACGCCCGTATACAAAGTGAAATATAATTTATACATTAATGGAGACTGGAATATTTAAAATATAAAGGCATCTTATATAGGACAATAGATGTATAAATGCCTTCTTTATCTATTATACTTGATTTTTCCATTTAAATATTTTTTATTTTCAATTTATTATTGACGAATTACTTCTAACTACTATACGTAATGTTTATTACGATTATATAAGATTTTTTATAGGCTTAAATTCATTTTAATTTTGATTTAAGTAAATCAAATTTGATGTAAAAATTCAGTATTCTAATAAATTGTTTGAACTGGGTGTATTTATTTACATATTACTCTCATACTTTCATTAGAAATGTTTATGATATTAAGTTTCCAGCGAGACTTGCCTAGCTGAAAGCTAAAACTCTCATTCTATTTGTCTGATTAAATAAAGTAAGCTAACACAACGTTTCTTAACCATTTCTGGCCCTCAGACCGGTAAAATTTGTGAAAAAATTAAAAAAAAAAAAACTTTACTAAGTATTAAAGAACTACTATAATAAATTAATTGTAACATTTTTATTATCATTTACTTACAATAGTATTTAAATATAAAGAGATAAGTAATTATTGTAATTATTATTATGTATAAGAAAATAAACTTTTGAGAAAAATCCCAGTAAATTATAAAAAAAAAATAATCACAAAATCATTGCATACAGAAACAAAAAAAAAAAAAAATCAGTCCTCTGATTACTACAAAATTAAATATCTAAAATTTTTGATTATTTGGCATATAATGTTAATGAGAAGATTGCTGCTGATCCTTCTTCAATTAACTTATCAATTGTGGGTAGTAAATCAGTCAAGCTAAGTAGGGAGTGGTGAAACAAACCAAAAGCCGATTTCTAAATTTATTTTTTATTACCGTCATAGATGAAAATCCCCGCTTCACATAAATATGTTGTTGGGAAGGGGAATGAACATTTTCATTGCTTTCTCATATAGAAATGGAGTGGAGTACTCCGTCCAGTTCAAAAAAAAAAAAAAAAAAGTGCATGTAAAGCGGCCTCTACACGGTCAATATCAGTATTGACAATATAACCATCAATACTCGTGCTAACCAATCACAAACTTCGTTACTTCAATAATATTGATCGCGTAAGGTAATGAAGTATTGTGATTGGTTAGCATGAGTATTGATGGTTATACTGTCAATACTGATATTGGCAATATTATTGACCGTGTAGAGGCCGCTTAATGAGTGACAAATGTGAGCACACTCCAGTGTTACCAACCTTCGAAGACAAAATTATGGATTCTAGATCCAAAAAAATATGGCATTAACGTAAAAAGAAATCGTACAAAGTTTAATTATGATTAATTTTTGAATATGACACTTTTTTTTTAACGCAGACAGGTAAAAATCTCCGAGAACCGGTGAAATTTTTCCGCGGACCGGCACCAGTCCGCCCAGGCCAGCGTTTGAGAATCATTACTCAAGCAGACCACTCAAAATGGCTATATAATTGGTAACAGGTTTTAGTGGTGGGTGAATATGGTGAATACATGAACATACGAACTGACACTTTTGCTCACAATTTATATTTTACCGATTTACACAGAAAGGAGATTAAGAGTGGCCGAGCGAATAGTGATGATATTGCTAAAGGGATGAATAGTGTAGCGTTGGCTGATGTGTGTCATCTGAGAAAAGTGACGAACCTAGTTAGAACTCTTGCTGGTTTTAACGGTAGATTAATTAGTGTGGCTAACATGTTAAACCTTACAAGGTTGATCTTGTAACTTTTTGACTTGACAAAGTTTTTCTGGCGACCGATATGTATTCCTCAAAGTTTATTTGGCGACTGATTTTTTTTTTTAGTGTTTAAATGTTTACATGGCGACTGAAGATGAAGCTCTCAGAGGGTTGGTTTTTGTATTCAGTTTTTCCAACCACTAAAGACAGCTACTAGGTGGAAGATTCCTGTCGAATTTGAAATTCAATCACTAATACATTGTAGACCAGCGTGGCAACATGATGCCCTGCTAATGAGGCAAATTTGATGGCTCCATTGCAGCTACCAGATCAAAAAATGTAAACATGAATTTTTCAAATTTAAAATGGGAATAAATACAAAACATTGCAATTAATTTGAAATGTACAGAACAACCCAGAAGTGTTGAATTGTGGGTAACACTAACGACATAAATGTAGAGAGAAGAAAGCAAAATATATAAATATCGTAGTTTATGCTTTAAAATGAATGCAAAAGAAATATTGCACAATCGTAGATGTTTCTTGTATAATGTTTCTAACTAAGTTCTTTCAACAATTTAGCGTAAACTCCATATGTTTGCCTTTTTTAAAAATTCAGTTTCCAAAAAAAAATTGCGGCAGGACTACTTTTAGTTTTGTTTTAGTTTAACATATTATGAGAGAATTAAGTATTTTTATAACTCGAGTTCAGAACTGGACGAGAATTATAAAAAATACTCGCATACGAGTTAAATATTACATTTTTCTACAATCGTATTAAATAAGTTCTTAATTTATAATGAATGTAAAAACAAAAAGTGTAAATTACAAAAAACTGAGAATATATTTAAATTCAAATCAACTACTTCCTTTCTATAACCTGTTCCATTTTGTATAACCACAAATCTGTTGTATCTGGGATTTGTTTTCATCTTGTTTTCACGTATTGCCACTAGATATCAGGCTGATTAGAGTTGAATAATGTTACATTTGCACACTAGTGAGAGAAAGTTGTGTGTAATTTCACTAGTGAGTAAAAGTAGAATATTAATCTCTGATTTTATTGGAATAATTGTAACATTATTGAACGATTGCAGAAAAAAGTAATATTATTCAACGCTAACTAGCCCCGACATCTAGTGGTAGTACGCGAAAACAAGAACGTATTTCAAAACAAATCCCAAATAACTATGGACTTGAGGTTATACCAAAGAGAACAGATAATAGGGAGGGAGTGGTTGACTTCAATTAAAGTATATTTATAGTATTTGCAACTTTTCATTTATTCCTATCCAGTTAAGGTCCAATTTAATGCAGTTACAGAAAAAAAAAACATTAATATTCAACACGTGAATAAAATATTTTTAGATTCTCGTTCAATTGTCTCGTGTGTAAAATACCTGAACTCGAGTATTAAAAAAAGCATTACTTCACTCATTGTTTCTTAAATAAGTATTTTTGGTTGGGTTTTTTCATCTGGTTTGCACATTGTTCCTGAACTGTTTATTTCCATAATCCAAGCGATTATGTCTTTGTAAGTCTCTTACCGAGATTGACTTCATCTTCTGAATAAATTGCCAGCAAAACAAAGGTATAATTATATCACTTAATAAGTTTATAAAATTTATTTAAAGAAGTAAGCGTGCCGATCTAGCTCTCTCAATACCCCACTCTAAAAATCTTCAACTTCTATCTTACACAGAATTCCTCGCCCTGCAGGTCCATCGATGTACGGTTTAAATTTGTGGTTGCTCCTCAAATTTAATAGCTTGGAATCTCTAAGTGAAACGAGGTCAGTCCCAGTATTCTTTTCCCGGAGTTCTCAACGGAGCAATAGACCCATTGGTAGATGATGGTGGCTTTCTCAATCACTCTGCGTCACTAGTGCCCATTTTTTATGGATATCATACTGCCTCGAAAGCCGACGAACCTACTACACCGGCATCTCAACATTGGACGCTCCACTTTCTTATTATCTTATAATAAGAAGGATCTTTTAGGTATTGTACCTTCATTGATTGCGAATCACGTGCGCAAATTGAATGTATTTTATTATATCGGGCACCTACTAGATTTGGATTCTAGATTCGGACAGCTCTAGATTTGTACTTTTTTTTTTTCTTCTTTCCACATTGCTCACCATACCTTTCTTTCAAAAATAGAAAGATTTTGCTCATTATTCTTGGAAAACAGACCCAACTTCCGATTCGTTTTTCAGTACCGGATGTTTTGGGCAATTTTTTTTTTTGTTTCTTTAGAAATAATGTATACAAAAAGGATGAAAATAATTGCCTAGACAGCAATTCCTAGCATTGACCCTTCGCCAAAGAGATATTGATACGATTCAATGAACATATTACGGTTTTCTTGATGAAGAATCAAAGCAATAAATTTGCCAACATTTTATGAGACGTTTTATTTTCCTAATTCTTTTTTTTGCTGCCATTGATGTTTATTAAATTTCAATATTATTTCAAAATGGTATCAACAAATCTCTAGAAAAAAATTTAAGATAATTCTTAAAGTGATTTATTGTTTTCAAAAGAAACCACAAAGAAAACAAAAGGATTTCTTTCCAAATGCACTTCTAATTGAAACCGTGCCAAAAGTGATGCTTTTAAGGAATTTTTGCCATTAGCTATATAAACAGGATGAACTCCTACTGCTAAAAAAATTCCTAAGAATGTGCTAAGGGTTAAGAATAATAATTGATTACTTAAATGGTCGTTGCCATTTTAAGATCTTATCTTGAGAAAATGTTTGAACAACTGGAAACATTTTATGTATTTTGAATTAATGAGAGATTGGCGATTGAGTCCGATTTTATAAAAAGTTTTTATGGACTTTGATTGAAGCGAAAAAATACTTCATATTAAAAAGGTAATTTAAAAAAATATCTGATTAAGTATAATTAACGAATGTTTGATAACCTTTTAAAATATGTTTATCCTTATCTCACATTTTTTTTTTTACACAAAGGAATGAGAAACATTTCTATAAGATTCTTTAATTTTAGGGTTTTCAATTAATGTCCACTCAGTTTTGTATTGAAATAATACAAAATAAAGGTAAATTTTTATTTTTATTTTATAGCACGTTAATATATCTGCAATTTCAGCCATCGTTTTCTTGCAGCCCAATATAATAAATATCGTCTGTCAGGAATCGAAAGCAGGTTACGAATTGCTCCTGAAATACTATGGCACTCGCCCAGCTGGATTGAGTAAGCATGTCTATCGCTTTCTTTCAGCTCTGCCACAACGTTCCATTTCGTATAGCTGCGGAAAATAGTCGCGATTAAACTCTTAACACACTATAAAGCAACGGATAGTTCAACTACTCCTTCGGGAAGTATTGTTTGCTCAGCGGCAATTACTAGAACACAATTTCCGTTCCCCGACGGGTCAACTCGTTTACTAGCCTTCCACAATGCGAGATATTGGTAGACGCCAACAGAGACAACAGTGTCCTACGCATCAACTAAGATGGCTACTTTACTGTAGATTCTAATCTGGAGTTTCTGAAATGCCAGCCGCACTGCAAGAACTTTGCCATCGTAGTTCATGTTGCTTCTTTTTTTATGTTACCATTGTGCTAGCGTCACAATCATTACTGCCTTTATTTCTTAAGATGGAGCATTTTCATGAACTCCACAATACCCAAGAATCCATTGGAACACAATTGGTGTATCATGAACTCGCTTACTAGCGTTCTGCAAAGCGAGAAATTGGCAGCCGCAAACAGAGACAACAGTAGCCTGTGATCAACTACGATGGCTACTTTTATTGTAGATTCTAATCTAGAGTTACTGAAATGCCTACCGCTGTGCAAGAACTTCGCTCTCGTAGTTTATGTTGGAGATGAAACTATCTTTTTTAAGTTACAATTGTACTAACGTCTCGATTATTACTGCCTTTATTTCATAAGATGGTATATTACCCTTAGACACGGGTAGTAGGAGTTCAAACTGACAGTCAGCTAGCCACAGCGATCTATTTATATTCCAGCTTTAAAGGAAATATTTTGCCGAATTCTAGGTTTCCCTTTCTGAACAGATATTAGGCCTTCCTCAAAAATTTTATTTGACTCTTTAGTTACCCAATTACAAGTTTTATAACCCTACAATAGGGAATATGGGGTCTTTGTACCTTTTCGACAATATATAGTGTAAACTTCTTTCGACAAGGATGAAGAGCGATAAGCTACCATTTCCAAAGCAGTTATTGGAGTAAATTTTGGACTTCCAGTAATAAATCCTTAGGGCTTGTTTTTGAACTAATATTGAATTGGTGGCAAAATTATATAATGTATTGAAAAAACAATGATTTGAGAGCAAGCATTCAGTATCATTTCCCGAAATTTCATTCAAATCAATGTTTCCCAAAAAATGTTACAAATAAAGTTGATATAGATTTGTACATTGTATAAATAGTTTATATACTTACTGACAAACTGGTTGTAGTGTACAGCATGAATACAGAGTTTAAAGAGAATCCTTTTTTTTTTTTTTTTTAAATTTGTTGGCTTATCGATCTTAATTCGATCGCAAAAAATTCACTTGAGCTATTTCATCGATTCTTTATTTCAGATCTACTAGTCGCGAATTTTATTTTTTTTTTTGGTTTATTTGAGCAGATCTGGTGAAAAATTAATCTCGAAAATTGGTTACTTTCTCTTACAGTAGTATGAGAAAATAATAGAAATTGCTAGATGGTATCTTTAAATCTATTTCACATGGTAGTAGCAGTGTAAAGATGGCAATATTATAAAGCGATGGAATGTAAGTAAATAGTTTTTATATATATAAACTATTTACATTGATGCCATTTTATTATTTCCATTAAACAAAGAAATATTTACAATTACGGCTAATTACTGAATTAAACATTGTCCACTGATCACGAGTGTAGTGAAGAATTTCAAAGTGGAATTTACGTTTCTAGTAAAGTTGTAAAGTTTAAAAGTTCAAACTGTTTTTCTAATGTCGGTTATTATGCTATTGTGATTGCCCTTTTATTTATTTATTTTTTTTATCTTGCTATTTTATTCTCTCGCTACCTTATTCTCAAAACATCATTCAATAGTGTAAAGTCCTTGTTGTAGTTTGTGTTACTATTTCATTATAATATTAGTGTTCAGCACATCCACTAGTTTATTTCTTCTCATACGTAAATTTATCATCAATTCCCCTCTCTCCTCTCATATCTACACACACACACACACACACACACACACAATACTGCTCTGAATTGTGAATGAATGCTTAAAGTCTATGCTAAAGATTTAGCCACCGCTTCTGATGGATACAAAATAAATTGGAAAAAATTGTATATGTGAAATCTGAACGTTCTGTGAGCAATACGATATTCTTATTATTATTGAATCCGGGTGGTTAATGGCTTGGGACCTAAGCCTGTAAGGCTTTTATCCCCCCGTTTCCCCCAATTCATCCCCCTAATTAGTCCCTCTCGGTAGTCTACCGATCAATCTGCAATATCCCAAGATATCCTTTAACTCCAACACACCCAGGCAATCCCGCGCAAGAGTGGTGCCGTCCTGAATACACGAAACCTAGTGCTAGCGAAATGGGGACACTGACATAAGTAGTGGTACACCGTTTACCTGATTTCATCATCACAATTCTGGCAAATGAGACTAGACGTCCCCCCACCCAATATTATGCAAGTGACTAGATACCCAACTGTGTCCAGTCACTACACCCACCAAAGTCCTCAGACCTGTCCTACTAAGGGACAGGAGGTAATCCGAAACCCCCTGTCTGATTCCTTTTATAACCCCTGTGTATCTTCCCAGCGTTTCACCAAGACTCTTGTCTCCCAATGTCTAATCTGTTTATCACAGAACCTCTTAGTGACGGCAAGGGCTGGCTCGGGACCACATAAAGGTAAAGAGGATCCCTCCCAAGCCAGCAGATCCGCCCTCTGACTCTGACTCCGCCGACTCTGATTAGTACTGTCTTTGTTTACCATAGCCATTTTCATTCCTTATTTTCAAAAATCAGTTATTTATCGTCTATTGGATACCCGCTTATACGGAAATAGAGGGCAATGAGAGGGCGGATCGGCTGGCAGGGAGGGATCCTTTTTACTTTTTGTGGTCCCGAGCCAGCCTTGCCGTCAGTCACTAAGAGGTTCTGTGATAAACAGATTAAACTTTGGGAGACGAGAATCTTGGAGAAATGCTGGGAGGACACGCAAAAGTGCCTCTAGGCTAAATGATTCATTAAAGGAATCAGGCAGGGGATTTCGGATTACCTCCTGTCCCTTAGTAGGACAGGTCTGAGGACCTCGTTAGGGTAGTGACTGGACACCTTGAGTGTCTAGTCCCATTTGCCAAAACTGTAATGATGGAGTCAGGTAAACGGTGTACCACTACTTATGTCAGTGTCCCCGTTTCGCTAGCACTAGGTTTCGTGTATTTGAGACGGCATCACTCTCGCGGGATTGCCTGAGTGAGTTGGAGTTGAAGGATATCTTCGGATATTGCAGACTGACCGGTAGACGACCGGGGGACACTAATTAGGGGGATGAATTGGGGTGAAACGGAGGGGATAAAAGCCTTACAGGCTTATAAAATATTATTGGTGTGATGTTGTGTTGTAGTGTAGTGATAGCTTGTGCAGCACGAGCGGTTTATTAAAAGTGCTTGTGAGTATATATGTTTAAGAGAGAGAAGTGTTAGAAATAAGTAAAAGATCACCACTGTTTTGAAATAAATATATTATTCTCTAAGTGAATTTTAGCACCTTTATATAATCACAGCGATTATGTATAAATCAATTATTTATGTAGATTAAATGGAAAGCTCTTATATTGTAACTCATAACTGGCACAGTCCTGAAGTGTTCTGCTTCGGTGTTTCCAACAGACTATAATTGAAGGAATGTCTTCTAATTGTTATTTCAAATCTTCCCCTGTGAGAAGAACGGGTAGACAATGCTATCAAGGTTCATGAACACTTCCTGTAAGAGTACTTCTTCTATCTGGGTTACCCTTCTTGCTAACAAGCTCGCATTTT